>JAKUCV010000964.1:3957-50342 GCA_028386065.3 Turnera subulata | reverse complement strand
TTTCTGTTGCTTCTTCATGTTATTGTTTCCTTTTGTGCTTACTCTTGTTTCTGTTCATCTGATTTCTAACCCTAACCCTAACCCCCAAATTAGAATTTAGGTTTCCAATACTAGTCAATTATGTTGGTTTTTTTTTTTTATTATTTTTTGGAACGTTTAATCACACGGTGATGATGTTGTTGTCTCTGTTTTGTGCGTACATACTCTCTATATGTATTGTATTGTATGCATCTGAGGTCTGAGGTAGAGTTCTTTTTTGTGCATTGCGTATCCTTCTTTTTTTATTTTTTTTTTCTGTTTCTATTTGTTGTTTCACGGTCTTGTTCTCTCTGTGTTGTCTTGTGTCTTTTCTCCGAGCCGTACTCTGTTGCCTGCTGGTCAAGCAGCCGAGAGGCCTACCCTGAACTGTAGAGTGTTCCTGGATTTTGCTATATATTCAGCAATCATTCAGGTTCAGGTGGTCCTTGCTGTGCGGTGCAAATTTAGTATGTTTCGTGCATCTCATTCTTTTTCTTCACTTGTCTTATAATCTGAATTGTAAACTAGCTAAACTTTGAGAATGCTCTAGAATGGTGTTTGCATAACAAATTCTAAACCCGCTATGCAAATGAATAACAACAAGCAATATATGAATAAAAAGATGTGTTTCTCTGGTTGTAACGCCATGTGGCTAATGTAATTCTGTTATATTTTGGGCATTGGCTTCTCTGAAGCAGCTATTGTTTTGAAAAAAAGGAAAATGCTAATTTATGCTTTGTGTACATCCCTTATCTAGTCGCCTAGAAAACCATAAACACCAGCTTTTTTTTATTACATTCTGAGCAGAAAGAATGATCTATAAAAAAAAAGTATAGAGGTTGAAATGATTGGAATTTTGAAGTGAATAGGATCTGGAATTCCTTCCAAAGACTACTTTTCTTTTTGATATTAGGTACAGAGGAGCAAGCAGAACTCTTTGCTTGTTTCAGCTTTTCTTAATCCCGAATCTCCCTCCTATTTCATTGAGATAGGGAAATCCTTACTTGTTTAAGTAGTTGTTCTGGCTGTTGTATCACACAGACTACTTGGTTGGTGTCTTAATTTCTGACATATATACAACCTTTATCCTTGTTGTAACAAGATGACAAAACTAAGGATTGATCGTTTGGTTCATGCAAAATCACCTTTCCTTCTAGAATGAATCTAATTATGTCAGAATTGAACATTTCGCTGACCATTATTTATGACTACACATGTAGCTGTTTTTGGTTGAAAAAAGGCCTCATTTATGTACGGAAGTCTGGCATGGAATCAAGTTGTACAATATGTGGTGCAGGCCTTAATTTTGTTTCTCAACAATGATTATTGTTTGCAGGAAGGATGAAAAGTACAAGAGAAGCAGTATATCTTGCTTCAGTTTAAGTAATTTATCTGCTTGAAGTTGGCAAACCGGAAAAAAGAACAGAACAAAAGGTCCTTGCTCCAAACTGGCGGATCAGATTCAAGTACAATTGCCCCAAACCGTGCTTGATAAAAGGGATAAATTTATTTTCAGTGCAGTACGAGAATTGGGATCAATGAATTGTGCTTGATGGCATGTACTCGTCACCAGACCTGCTTGAGCACCCCAGGCTGTTTGGGAGAGACATTACTAGAGCATTGTCGGTCTGCTGATGGGCAACTTAAACTGGTCCTTCATACGAGCAAGCTGAGAGGAATCATTGCACAGCTTTCCCAACTCCTCAACCCCGGACAACAGAGACACCACCATGCATTTTAGCTTTCGTAGTTGGATTAGATGGAGGAGAAAACAACAGTTCCAGACAAGCTCTTCCCTGTTGAGAAGTTATTAGGTGTATTAAGTCTCACCATTTCATGTCATTCACTAAACTTATAATGTAATTATAATTCAGCATTAGTATTTTTTTGGTCGAATCGAACTACTTCCGAGTTCCAATTAGTAATTTTATTAGACCTGCTCTATAACAATCACGGGTAATACGAAGTTCCCTTCCTTTCGGTTCTCATTCGTGGGTCTACTCTAAATTTTACGTTTCCAATGACTTTCAAGTACTCGGGTAGGAAAGAATTTATTTTATGGAAACCTTTTTGATCCGGAAGATGACACTTGTATCACTATCTAAAACCACACTGTGCAAGATCATGCACAAATGCATTGATGTTGATAGTTGCCATTCAAAAGATCCATTTCCCACACTACTCGGTGCTATCAGACTGCAACGGAAAGCATGCAAAAATAATGCCTAGTAAATAAATAAAAACAATTATTGATTTCTAATTATAAATAACTATAAAACTTATATGAATACCAAACTAAAATATGTTTACCATAAAAAATTATATATTATTAAAATATATTAAATTTATATTTGAAGAAAAGAAACAAATAAAAAAATAGTATATCAATAAATATTAAAACCAATGACCGATCTTAGTGGTCTACCCACAGTGCACCCGTGTGCCCCATGTGTAAATTTACTCCATGATTCGTTATATCTCCAATATCACTCAATACTTGTTCTAATTTTGTAGTTGACAAAAATTACAGTTTCAATTAGTTAAGTATATCTCCAATATCTCTCAATACTTGTTCTAATTTTGTAGTTGAAAAAAATTACAGTTTCAATTAGTTCTTAACTGACGTGTACTGCGATGTCTCATGTATAAATCCAAAGTTGCTCATCTTATATACATTTCCATCCTTTAATCTAGAACGAAAACGGGCAGTAAGTATTAATTTCACTATAACATGCATCAGCGTGGCCTTCCAGGAACAAAAGCAATGGCATCAATCAAATCTATTATTACTATATTGTACAAAAATATACATAAGTTTCTTAACGATAATTTATTTAATAATTTTAGAAATCGAAACTAATTATGGTTGTATATATTTAATTTGTACAACTTCATGTATACGAATACGATACCAAATACAAATCATCTTCTTCTTCCAATTTTGATATCATGGCTTCGAATTTCAATCTATCCACAAACCCTTCAATTTTTTTAAAAAGAAAAATAGAATTATTTCTCACGTCTCGTCTATCCAATGAGAAGGAAAATATAATTATTTGTCATATTTTATAATTTTAATTGTATTAAAGATTTAGTATATGAAAATATTTAACTAAATTCATATTTTATTAACATAATATCCAAGTAATATTTATTTTTTGTAATTTTTTTTTCTAAAAGTACATCTTTTGTTTTTATATTTTTGTTTTATTCAAATATGTAATTTATGCATGGCGACCTTTCAACATATTCACACTTCTTTTTAATAAACTTAACAAGGTTACCTTTAAAACCATCTCAATAACTTCTTTTATAATTATTTTTAATTTAAAGAGTTTAATTGGTTATCAATTCATTTTCCCTTACATTTTTCTAAACATATCTTTGATTTATTAAAATGCTTAGAGTAATGAAATATATTTTTTAATGGCTTAAGTGATCTTACATAATCTATTAAAACTATTTTATTAATTCCATTCATGATAAAATGCTCAATGTTTAAAATAAAATTATCAACTCTTGGTTTGTTTGTTCTTTTTTTAAAAAAAATCTTAAAGTTAACTTTTAAATATGTCAAAGCTCTATTGATAGAGGAAGCAACCTCTACAAGCATTGTATTCCAACTTGTAACATGTTATAGTTTTCCTATGAAAAGCTAAAGGATCCGAGACAATAAAAAAACGTACATCAAGTCCTCTCTTCATGAGGAGAAGAACCTATTGTATTTATATTCATTAATTAGAATCAATTACTAAAAAACTCAAACAAATTGGGAAAAGATACAAATTAATATTTTCAAAACAGTGAGGTTGAGTAAGTCCAAACATATTCTTCAGTCACAACATCAAGCATTGCAACATTATGCACTTTGGGAAGCACTTTGGGAAGTTCAATGGAGAGATCTCCGCATCTATTTATTCGTTTGTTTGTTTCTACTTTCTTTTCTACGCGGAAGAGGGGAGCTCAATAATCATCTATTAAGGTTGTTTGTAGGGGATTCATGGTATCAGGTATTTTATGAAATCTGTTGTGAAATTTCTTATGTTTAATGAAGAAGAATGGAGAAGATAGGAGGAAAATGAGGTGAAGAAGAAGGGCAGAAACACTGCCTATCACGGGTCTATATTTTCATTCATAAAGAAACCAGCATTTAGTACAACTTTTATAGTAGATGTGGTAGGTGGAATAGTCTACTAATGACATCCACATTAACCATGTTTTATAACACTCCCCCTTGGATGTCATTGTGTGTTGGGTTGAATACGCTTTGGGAAACTGCCTCATTAAAAACCTTACCAAGAAAATTCCAGTGGGATAAAAACTTGGTGAAGAAAAAAATAGTGCAGTGCGTATTCTACTCCCCCTCATTTTGGCCTCTCTAGATTTCTTGATGTCGTTGTATGCCAATCATCTTTGCCAACTTTTGGTGACAGATACCATGTCCGTTCACTTTTGATACAGCACTACTTTAATTGGATAGCGTTGGCTGCATTATCTTCATAATTTGTTGTTGGAGCATCTTCCTTGCCATCTTGCTTTTGTGGTCCCGATGATATAGCAATATCATGTGTAAAGTTGTAGCTGATGTCCGTCTGTGCTTTGTGTGGACTAAATAAGGGATCTACATCTGCAAAAATCAACTTTACTCTCTTTCGGGTTTACAGGATTACATATTTGTTATTCTCCGAAGATAAGAGTAAATTCATATCATGCCAATAGGCCTAAGTCAAAAGCTTCAGGCTTTATATTTCTTGCAATGTAAATTGTACTTTGACAGGGTACTCCAGGACCAATCTAATAGCACGGTATTTGGAAGCTTCTTCAGGATTTCTTGCAACCGTGCTTTATATCTCATTTATATTTTCCGCACAAATACCCATTTACCGACCGATTAAATTTTACACCATCTGGTGTACGAACTACAGGTCCGAAAAATTACTCGCTTCACATGCGAGTCCAACACAGCCTTTAATTATATCTTATATATTTTGGCCAATCATACAATGCCTACTTTCATTAGTAGGTTTGTGATCCTCATTTTATTTAGCGCTATATAATAAATAAATAAAAATTGTATTCCGTCGACGGTTATTTCACGTCGGTTCCATCTTATTTCTGACACTGTGATTGAGATCTCATCATGCTCATTTATTTCAGGTACCTGAGTTACTTCTGGAACTTTATCAATTTGTGTCAGAAAACCTCTTCTGGAGGATTTTCCTCTGCATGAGGACTTTTAATTCAAACCTCTACTGGAGGCCTTATTTCCTTACTGGGGCCATCTTATCACTTTGCTCCTTTATTCTCTACCGAGAATTTCTTTTCTTTTTGGAACCGAGTATAATCTATAGATTCATTTGCATACTTACATTGTTCTTCAGGAACATCAATCTAAACAGGAGCATTTGCAGCTGGTATATAGTCACACTTAATTTAAATGTGTCTGGCAATTGCATATTAATTTTCCTGCAAATGAATCATCTTTTGAACTTGAGGTTCATACTAATTTATTCGAGGATAAAAAACTAGATATTGATAAATCATTTCAATAATCTCTTGATCCAGCTGCTTATTACCTCCCCCCTGATGTTGGGTAAAACATCAAATTAATAAGCAAATCTTACAATAAATGAATCTCCAATCTCCTATCATAGGTTTCAATTACTCTTGTAACATATGGAGATTCATACCCAACGTAGATTCCCAATCTTCTTTAAGAGACCATTTCACAACCCCGTGGTGGAGCATAATATACTAAATAGCCGATGGTCCGAAGATGGGAGATACTAAGTATGTGACCATTAATCAATTAAATGGGGGGATCTTATAACATCATGTTGGCTTGATGCACTCAAGTGTTGCTGCATATAAAATACCATTTTCTCAAACAGTAATATTTCATCAATAGTCCTGCAATCAATTGTCAATGTTCCCCCAGATCTGTTTGGGTTTATTTCCAATGATATACATTATCCATTGAAGAAATATACCAACATTATCTAGACATATAGTCTAGTAACATAAGTAGGGACATATACCTGCAAGTGGCTTAATTATTAAATTAGTGCGCACAATGCCAACTTGCATTACACAATAGACCATCTAGTCGATGCATCGTAAAAATTACCTAGATGGTTAACACCGCGGATTTATTAGTTCGCGTTCATGTCCCTGAACTATTCTCAAACTTGCTGGTGATACTAGGCCATTCACATCTTAGGAAGGCCGTATTATTAATTTCGCAGCAAACAAACACATGGAAATTCATTGATTGTAAAACTTCTGGTTTTTCAATGAATGATCCAATAAATTTCGTGCATCATTATTGACCCGGGATGGCCCAACCGGTCATGCCAAACAATAAGTCCATATACCAACTTCAAGTTGGTGCCAGCTTCAGGCTGCTATTTATGTGCCAGCTTCAGGCTGGATAACTTAGAAAAATTATTTACCAGCTTCTGGCTGGTGCATACTAGCTATAAATTACATATCTATCAGCCAACTTCTAATTGGTCTCAGCTTCAGATTGTATAAACTTGTGTATTTAAACACTTAAAATTTCTAGCTTCAGGCTAGAGCATTTCAGCTTCTAGATGGATATGTTAAGTTTCAATTACTCAACTGCTAGCTTTAGGCTAGCTATATATGTGCCAATTTTAGCCTTATTTCTGCCACTCATGTCGAAAAAGATCAGAATTATTGGACAATAATTAAGGTAGTGGCAAACTTTTCCAAAAGCAAAAACCTCAAAGATTGAAAAGCTTTGGAGTTTACTGACAAATAATGCAAAGTTTTAATTACCGAAAAATCTTTTGGATCTTTTCGGAGACAGAAAAAGGGTCCACATTTGAAAAACTGACAACTAGCTATCTAATCTCAGACAATAAGAACGGGAGGCGGTTGAGACAGGAAGATGCAGAAAACACAGAAAAACTCAACAAGACAAGAAAAATGCCTTCCCCAGCTACTGTTTTCTTTGTTGAGGGTGCCTCTCTAGGAAGAAGAAATAGGTTAGCTTATAGCATGGTGAATGAGCAGCAAGAGGAATTACCGAATGATCTGGCGAGAATTCCTCGTTTAGTGTTTGTTGATGAACTATATTCATCTAGGTTCTTTGTGACTCCTATGGAAGAAACATTCTTCCTAGAGGACCAAAGCAATCTAAGGGCTTCCTTTTATGGCTCGGCTAATTCTGTTATGTTTTTTATATCTAATAGACTGCAGGATTTTCAGCTAGAGCCTTCATGTCAAATTTAAATCAAAGCAGTTATTATCAGGTTTTCATGATGGCTCGGAGCGTCCCAAGGGTGACTGGGTTACCACCTACATGGCCTAAGGTACGACTTTTACTATGGAATTGCAGGAGTGTAGCAAGAAGGTCTCAAGACTTTGTGCGTACCTTAAGGGATTTGAAGAATCAGTACAAGCCTAACATGGTACTGATTACTGAGACTTTGTGGTAAGCAGGAGAGAATCATGGTGTGATTCCACTTCGTTTTCCTCCAACGAATTGGTTTGAAATACCTGGATAAAACAACATGGCTGGTATGTGGTTCTCCTGGAACGATAGTGTTAGGGTCAACATCAATAACGAGGCCCAGAGCTTAAGGGCCAATGTTGTACCCAACCGTTAAATAATTTCATTCAGCTTTATGTATGAGAACAATTCCTCTATGTGGATGTTCTCAAGTAATGATCCCTTATGTAATAATAATATGCATATTCTCTTTTGCCATTGTCATAATCTTTATGATCAAAATAATTCATTCCATGTCCTTGGCAACATGCACAATACTGTCTCATTCACTTCAAGGAATGGAGCAAAATCAATTTAATGGGATCCATAACAATTTCTTTAATTGCTGTAAACAAGAAAATTTTATACTCTTCAGGAGTTTATGCTCTTCAGGAGCATAAGCCTATGATCTTCTAGATCATAGTTAAGCTTATGTTCTACACAATTTATGTATGCAACAGTATTCACATACAGTTGTCCTCTCCCCCTTGAATGTTGTTGCATTTTGGGTAGGTGAAATATTGTTCTTAAATTTTCATATAGATAATTTCCGTTTACGGAATATATCATTGTATTGTCTTCAGGACAAATGCGGGGGCCATTATTCGAGAAACGACAAATCCATGTACATATAAAAAGAATTAGGCAGCAATAAAGATAAACATAAGGTAATAAATATAACAAAAATAATAAAACTGAACATAAAATTAATCGAGATATATTAATTTGCACCTTCATGGTAAGCAAGAATAATATTTCAATATCGTGGTCATTATCTCGACCAAATATGGTTTCATTGATATTACATTTGTCCTTCAGGGACACGCATTTTGCTTCAGCTGCGTACACTTGTAATTAAATTACGTGAGAATGCCCATCTTCTGGTGGTCATACAATATCCAACTTCCGGTGGTCATATCATTCTTCAAATTTCCTCTAAGATCTGCGGGATCTTTTAGCAGTAAGACATCCAGTCTTTGTCTTATTTTCTCCTTTATTGAGTTTTCTAGACTCTTTTTATTTAGTCTTCCAGACTATTATCATTTAAATTCATTTTAGCGCCCATAACAAATTTCTTCCGAAAATTTTAAGGGCTGCGGAAAACCGAATCACATAATTCCAAAAATTAAATAAAGACATAATTAAAATAAATAAACATGGGCCTTTTATTGATTAGCCCAATTAAAAAAAATTAAATAAATAGCCGAAACATAAATATGATGGGCCATGTATGAGCCCAAGCAAAACGTAAATGCAATGGGCCTTTTAATAGCCCAATAGTAATTTAAAAACATAAAATATGCTTACTCAATAAAAGGCGGCTTAGTCGGCCAATAAAAGAGATAAGGCGGCTTAGCCGGCCAACAAATAGATAAGGCGGCTTAGCCGGCCAATATTGAATACTAAGTAAAACATAATAATAGAGGGTATATACGCTTACTCGATAAATCTTTCAGCAATATAAATTCTCCCCTCTTTTTATTATGTAGAATATATTTTTCTTTTTCTTATTTTTCTCTCTTTTTCTTTTCTCTCCTTTTCTTTCTTTCTCTCCTTTTCTTTTCTCTTTTTTTTTTCCTCTTCCTTTTCTTTTCTCTCTCTCTTTTTTTTTCTTTTTTTCTTTTTTTGTCTCTCTTCTCTTCTTTTCCTTTCCTTTTCTGGTTTTTTTTTTTTGGGACCGAGCCGTGAACAGTACCGGCCCAATTTTTGTTTTTTTTTTCAGTGGGCCGAAACAGTTCCAGCCCAAAGCCCAGGCGAACCAGGCCCGCGACCCATCCGGGTCGTCTTCTCCACCTCGCGGGTCGCCGGGAAGATGGCGAGTTGCAGGTGGCGTGAGGCAACGGGCGGCGAGTCAGTGGGCGTGGCGAGGCGTGCAACATAGGCGGGCGACCGGCGACACGAGGGAAGAGGTGGCGCGGCGCCATCGCGGGTAGAAGGGGTGGATCCGACGGGTTTGCCGTCGGGTTTTCCTCTCCTGGTGGCGCGTCCGGAAGCGGCGGCGAAAGAGGGTGGCTGCTTCGTGGTCGCGCCGGCACGGGGAGCAGATTGGTGGCGGCGGTGTGGCGAGTGGTGGCCGGAGACTCTAACGAGTGAACAGTAACGAGAGGTTGGGAGGGTGACGAGTTCCTCCTCTGTTTTCCTTCTTTTTTCAGTATTTCTTCTTCCCTTTTTTTTCATTTCTGCTTTGGTTTTCTTCTTGCTCGGGTAGAGATTTGTTCGTGCTGATAACGTGTTGTGAAATTTCTTATGTTTAATGAAGAAGAATGGAGAAGATAGGAGGAAAATGAGGTGAAGAAGAAGGGCAGAAACACTGCCTATCACGGATCTATATTTTCATTCATAAAGAAACCAGCATTTAGTACAACTTTTATAGTAGATGTGGTAGGTGGAATAGTCTACTAATGACATCCACATTAACCATGTTTTATAACAAAATCAACAATTTAGACATAAATACAGGCAAATATGGAAGCCTCACATAAAACATGATTGTTGCTTTCTCCACAGTACGGTTTTCTAAGCACTAATTGCTAGAGCCAAGAGTGATGATTCAAGACAAAACCATCCAGGTCTTATTAAGTCATCATTTCCAAAAACACATGTTCAAATTAAAACCTCAATGGGATAGCTGATTAATGTAATTAACTTATTCAGCTAAGCTAGTTACATACAAATATTCATTGTCAAGAACACATGTTCCATCCAAAACTCAATGGGATAGCAAATTGATGTCATTAACTAATTAACCTAAGCAAACAATGAAAAGTTTCGACCAAAATATCCATAAAACCTAAAAGTTGAGTTAAGGCTGAGGGAAAAACATTGGAAGAGGAGGTGATTAATGGCCTTTTTAGGGTCCATGTTACAATCTTTGAGAGTAGCATAGATCTTGGCGGATTAATATCTAGGTCTCAACCATCCAGATGTTGGTAATTACATAGAAACTAGTACACACCCCGTGAAATATACGGGAGTAGAAATTGAATATTTTACTATATTAATCAAAACTTTCAAAACTCTTTCTTTGATAATCACCTACCATATTGATATTTAATTTTTTTAAAAAATATTATTAATATTTAATTAATTATATAAAATAATATAGAGAAATTTATGATAAAAATGCATTAAAAAATCATAATCAATATAAATTAAAAATTTACTCTCAACATCTTACCATATTAAAAGAGAAAATCCATATTCATATTTTTATAATTTTGTTAAACCAAATCTATAGAAAAAATGATGCTATAATACGAAGTCAGATATCCTGCTTGTATTCTCTTAAAGTGCCAGGTGCCATCTCTAAAATTTGTCTTGATATATATATATATAGGATGATTTTTCCTCAACTAAATTTGAAAAATCCTCAACTGGCCCTGAAACGCCCCGACCCGTATTTACCAGCCTCAGTAAACACGTGCCGGAACTGTACAACAGTAAATACAACACGAGACACGGCCCAACGGCCCAAAGATAATATCAATGAATATAACAGAGAAACCGGCCCAATGTAATCAAAATAAACATCAGAAATCTGGCCCTTCGGCCCAACATCAAAGCACATCACCCAGACCTGGGAACCCAAATTGTAGCACAGCGGAAGCAATTTTATCATTCTCAATAATAGTATAAAAACATGCAATGCAACATATGGATCCGAGTCCTGCCCGAGGTAACGTCACAGCCGCCAAAATGCATCGTACCTGAATCACAAATAACTCAACTTACGGGATGAAAGCCCGCAGGTGAGGGGTGAGTCTGAAATGCTCACCAACTGAAGCGCCCCGACCCGTATTTACCGTTTCGGGTAAACACGTGCCAGAACTGTTCTTATTACAGTAGCAGACAGTACATACAATGTAAAATATAATACAAAGCAATCCCAAATACAACATCTGTCACCCGATCCCGGGGACCATTATTCAAACCACAACGGCAGTAGCAAAAAACATATGATACAGCAACATAAATTATTCAGTAGCGGAAGACTTAGAATGAGATGCAGCGGAGGTATGGATCCGGAGTCTGGTGGAGTAGAAACAACAGCTGGCCGAACCACGTACCTGTACTATGAGCAACTCATCCTACGGGATGAAACCCCGCAGCGAGGGGTGAGTCCGAAGTGCTCACCGACGAAGGATAAACAGTAATATGCAGGCAAACACAATACTTTCAAAGTAAAATTCCAACAAAAGACATAACAAAGAAACAACCAGAAAATAACTGAGCCAAGACCAAAAGAATATTTATTATTTCCAATTTTATCTTTCGGGGCCCTGTCACTGGACAAGTGATGCGTGCTTTCCTGCAAGTGCACAGGGTCAATGTAGTACTTATCAAGGTCGTATCCACAGGGACTGGGTGGAATTAATTTTACTTCAATTTCGGACTAACTAGACTGGAGAACGATTAAACAAGGGGTGAATTTGACGAATAATGGTAGAGAAATAAAAGCAAGCAGTAAAATAAATGTAACAAGAATTTAACTGAGGAAGAGATCAGGAATGGTGAATTCTTAGGCATCCGGGTTCCATATGTACCGGTTTTATGCTTGTAAACTGCTCTACAGCCTCAGTCACAGACTGACACTGTGATGAGGCTGTAATGAGATGTCTTGACGGGGCTCCCAACCTAAGGTACTATCAATGGCTTTCGATCTTATTAATAGTTCCCTAAGCTTCCATCTACCCCCTGTCACTAGAGCAGACGTCCACTTGGGGATGAAGTTCAATGTTGGTGCGGGTTCCCACAGTCTATCCTTACCTTCTTTCGAATGCTTAAGGAGTGAAGGTTGACTATTGTAGGTCTAGCACTCCTGGCTTCTCCTTTCGGTCCTTCACCAAGTTGCTACTAAATAAGAATACGCTACCCAATAATCAATCAAGAATCAAACTAGGATTTGTGTTATCTCTTGACTTGTACTGTCACAGAGTGAGACTGTGCTTGGCACAGCTTGATGCTGTCAGCAGCAAAATATACTGCGACAGACTGAGGCTGTGTTGGGCACAGCTTGAGGCTGTGGACGGCGAAAGGTCAATTATAAAGATTGGTTCTTGCAGGCGCTCTCAACCTATACTGAACCCATTTGTTTTCACTCACAGGTTCCTCCCAAGGTTCTCATCTTCCTGGTGCTTGCGCATAGGTCAAACTCAAGGGGAAGTGAAGATTTGGTGTTGAGGCTAATTCCTCAATTAGTTTCTAATTCTATCACGAGTTAAAAACTAAGGTTTGGTTGTTGTTTTTCTGGTAGCTATGGTTTCTCCTTTCGGTCCTTCACCTAGCTACCTGAGTTCATGAGTGGGTTTGATCAGAACCTAAACATGGAATAATAACTCAACAACTAAAGCAAGAAGGAAGGGGTTAAAACAAGAGCAGTTCATTAAACACAAATCGAATACATGTTTCCCCCTTCAACCTAAGAAGGGGTTGTTTAGTTCATAACAGCAAATACAAAAACGACAGTGGAAGGGGTGAAAAGCATTCTGTCTTGAACAGTTGGTTGTGGGACAACACGATTACTGCCCAAAAAACTGCAGAATCGTGTTTCCCTTGGAGCTTTTGTGGTGTTTTCTCCATTGTTCGACTCACCCCTTTGCTTGCCTCCTTTCCCCTTTTTGTAGGGTGCACCTCCTCTGGTCTTCTCCTTTCCTCAATTGCTGGAAAACTCCCTTTGTCTGGGCAAGTTGCCCTGATTATTCTCCAACGTGCGCGTGTGTATGTCAGGACAGGGGGCGTGATGGGCAGCAATTGGTGGGTGGTGAGTTCCAAGACGCCTCTTTGTCTGGGCAAGTTGCAAAATTTCCAGCGGGTGTTGTCAGAGCAAGCGGGATGGGCAGCGTCGATTAGTGGAAGGTGAGTTCCAAGACACCCTTTTGCAGAGGATAACCAAGATTCCTTCTGGGCGTCATGTGCCCATTGCTCCTTTTCCTTCAAAGTGCTCTGGGAATGTTAGGAGAATGACTATTTTAAGTTAGTGGAGCGGGTGGTGCAAGTGGCGGCGTTCTTTATTCTTTTTGCATTTTCTGGGTTTCTGCCGCGTGTACAGCCTCACGCTGTGGCTAAGGCTGTGACAGCTCTTTCTCAAATTCTTCCTTTAATTGGCTCCTGTTTCTTTCGTCGATGGTGAGATGTCATGAGGACTTCCTGGATCGTGGTGAGTGCAATGTGATTCAGTGAAAACTTGATGATCCGAAAATGGTTTGAGGTTGTTTGTTGGGTTCTTGTTGAATCGACGGCCTCGAGGATGGCTCACAGACTCTGTCACAGGCTCACGCTGTGACTGAGGCTGTATCCTCATATTCTTCAATGAAATCCCATCGATTTGGCCAAAATGTACCTGAAACCACTATTCATACCGTAAGGGATGGGAATTGGAGGAATATGATGGAATATTGCATATGAGGCACATAATCACAGTGAATTGAGGATGGTTTGTGTACAAAATCATGCCTTAAAACTATGCATATTTCACATGCATCAACAAGCTAGGGTCGTACCTGGTTATTAACATGTTTCGGGTGCTAGATCAATCCAAGAGAACCCAGGGATTGACATCCCAAAAATATAGATCCCAGGGATAGACATCCCAAAAATATAATCACGGGATAGACATCCCAAAAATATAATCACGGGATAGACATCCCAAAAATATAATCACGGGATAGACATCCCAAGCATGGACATGCTTATCACAAGTAACTCAGAACATAGCCACCACAAAACAGTCTCTAACCATCTAGTCGTACCACTACTTTCCTAGTGACAAATAAGTCGTCAACACAACTTTCAATTATCCAATTATCTCATCATATCAGTGTGTCCACAATCAAAGAATCAACAACAACAGCAACAATACCACAATCAAACTCAATTGGCTCAGCAATTCTATCAGGCAAAATAATCACAGAAAAGCAAACACAGTATCATGTGCAACATATCAAAAGTTATCCATCCTCACTTTAGCCGATTTTCCTACTCCTGAAAGTCCTCAAATTGTCCCGGCTCTGGTTCCTCGGGATACTGCTTGTTATCAGCTCCTATATAGCAAACAATAGCATATACTCTCATAAGATGCACATAAATGCAAATGATGCTATACTGTAAAAATAAAACCTAAACTGGTTCGTTTACGTCCCGTTGAAACCCCGTTATTATCATCATTCACCATTTACTATTCCTGTGTCAAAATATTATACTGTACTTATACCCGGTTATTATTCCGATACATAATTTGATAATACCCGTTCCAAAATATTTCCATGCGTATTTATATTCTCTTCTATAAAGTATTTTTCTATATAGCAATTTTTTTTAAGGATATAATTCTTATTATAATCACGTTGATTCCCAAAATAATATTGTGTCGAAGTACTTATTTTACTTATCTTCACAAATATATTTGTAACCCATGTATATACTTTTCTACCCTATTTTCCAAAAATATACTTACCATAAAATATTTCTTCAAATGCTAACGTATATATATATCTCTTCCCGAAAATAATTATTATAACATTTATCAAAGGTATTTACCATATAATGTTTTCCGGTATACTTTGGTCATATCCTTTACTAAAATATCTTTCTTAACGTTATTTATATACATATATTTCTTTCCCAAATTATTCCCTTGCTTTCCAAAAATGAACTTCCCTTAGGTCTTAATCATATTTTCCAAAAATTATATTTACCAAATTAATTCCTATTTTCCAGGATCATTATTTCATTTTATTTTATTATTATTTTTATTTAAGTTTATTTTTTTTATACCGGACTGGGCTTAACGGTGCAGGCCCAGCTTACTACATGAACCAGGCCCATGTAGTAAGCCTGCCTACACAGTCTAGCCCATCCCAGAACATAAGCCCAAACCCAAACCATAAACCCAAAGCCCAACTAATCTCACAGCCCACAACTTATGCCCAAGCCCAACCCAACACAAAACCCATCCATCAGAACCGGGTCAACCTGACCCGTGGCCCATATCCGGGTCACCACCTTCAACCACGGGTTTGCTTACCTGCAGCGATGGCGGCACGAGCAGAGACGGGGAGCGTCGCAAGCAGGACGGTGGTGACGCGGTCGGCTGCTGGTGCTGGTGCTGGAGGCCTCGACAGCCGGCTGCTACGGTTGCTGACTGTAACAGCCCGGGTAAAATTTTTGATTTTTACCGGGACAGTTAAAGTCTTTTTACCGTGATTTACTGTAGAATTAATCTTGGGTAATTAATTCAAGGTAAATCGAGCGTCGTTTTTCGAAACCGAGAGTTTTCCCGAGCTCGCGATTTTTCCGTGGATTTTTTCGGGCCTAAGTTGGTATTTTTCGGGTTCCGGAATTCTCAAAAAAATCGCACCGGGAAATAACTAGGTGGGAGTATCAGTTATTTTCTGGTCCGATTTGGACACGGCCCTGCACAGTGGAGCCGCCTTCCGCTGTGCAGCCTGTGACTTACCTGTGCGCTTGTGAATTTTTGCCTGTGATTTTGTTTTCCCGTGACTCTGCCTATCATTTTTCTGCCTCATTTGCTCACCACCCTCATTTTCTTCTTCTTCAATCCAGCTAACCTTCTGCCTGCAACCACCAAAAGCACCAGTAACCTTCTCCTTTCACAGACCAGCAAAAAAAGGAAACACTCCCTCACTGCCCAAACGTTGCCGTTGGCAACAAAACACCTCACCCCACCATTTTCTTTTTCCTCTTTTCTTCCCTCTTCCCCGAGTTAGCCACCACCACCTCTGGCCGAGCCTCACTGATCCACCACCTTCCTCCTCACCGTGCCACCTCGCTCAGCCCCTCTACACGACGACGTCGAGCCGAGAACCACGCCTCCTCGCCGTCCTCTTCATGCCTTCTGTCCTGCAGCAGCCTCGGCAACCCACCGCCGCCTCCTTCCTCTTCAGCGACTGCTGCCCGCCTGTGCGTCGGAGCTACGCCCTCGACACCACTGCCTCTGCCTAGCAGCGCCGCCACCATCTCCTCCCTTTCCTCTTCTCCCCGCTGCAGCCGCCGCCATCGAGCCTGTCTCCTCTCCTCTCTGCCTGTCGCCGACGAACCTCACCAGCTGCCGTCGCCTCCTTCTAGTCGTCTTCCCCGCCACGCGCCACCCTTGCTTCGTCGCCCGTCGTCCCGTCATGCTGCTTCGTGCCTTGCCGTCGCCGCTAAGGTGAGCAGCCATGGTTGTAAGTGACGACCCGATTGAATGGTGTTTGGGTCGGGTTGACCCGGGGTTTATGGTTTGGGTCGCGGGCTGTGTTGTGGGCTGATGCGTTATGGGTTGCTGGGCCTGTTCGCACGGGCCTGGGTCTGTGCCTTGGTCTGCCTAGGCCTAGTTCTGGGCTTGATGGCCTAGGCTTTGCCTAGGATTGTCTGGGCTTGGACCTTCGGCCCAGTCTGGTTAATTAATTAAAAGAAAATGAAGAAAAAGAAGAAATAATAGTATATATATAAATACATAATTTTTTCTGAAAAAAAAATAATAATAATAATAAATAAAAACGAAAAGGAATATTTTTCTGGAGATAAATATATACATTACATAGTTAATAATTCTGAAAATATATAATTATGTTGTTATATAATTGTTCTTTTAATGAGTTCTGCCTTTAGAAAATATATGTATATTTATAAGATTGTATTTGTTTTCGGAAATCGGTTTTCTTTTGATTATATACTTTCCGGAAAATAATATATAGCATATGATTATTGTGTATATTTTTGTTAAATAATAACAATTGGTAATTATATTATGGTAGTTATATTTTTGGGAAAGTATAATTACTTTGAGTAAATAATTTTGGAAATGTATATACATACCTATATATATATCTTCCTAGAAAAATTATGAAAATTATATTTTTGGAAAATGATAAATACCTTCATGAAAGTAATTAAAGGAGAGTTTTAATTAAAGTATGGTACCGAAATTATATTCGGATATACGTAAGATATTATATTTTCGGTAAAAGATGATAATAAAGGATAAGAACCGGGATGGGGTATTTCGCAGTTTTGGCATCATAGTATACCGATTATGTGCATTTATGTGAGTGTATATTGTTTTGTGGTATAGGTTTGGATATCGGGCAGTTTCCCGAGGAGCCGGCGTTGGACCGGTCATTGTTTCCGGAGTTGAGTAATCGGCCAAGGTGAGGATGGATTTCCTTCGATATGTGCCTATATTACTCGGTTATCGTGTTTGTTGATTATTGCATGTTGCAGTTGTCTTGATTATTGTCGGGATGTTTATCCCAGTTTCTTGGTTGGTATTTGGATGATGATCGTGAGTCTTTTTGGTATAAGATATAATGGAATTTATTAATAAATTGAGATAAGGATGTCGATCCTTGATTTTGGATGGGATGTCTATCCCGGTATTTTGGTTAGGGATGTCGATCCCTACGATTTGATTTTGATGACGATAATATAATTGTCCCGTGATAAGTAGTGGTACGACTCGATGGTTTAAGACTGTTTCGTGGTGGCCTTGACCTGGGTTACTTGTGTTAAGCATGTTTATGATTGGGATGTCTATCCCGTTATTATTTTTGGGATGTCTATCCCTGGGTTCGTTTTTTTTGGGATGTCGATCCCTGGGTTCTCTGGATTTAGTCTGGCACCCGGAATATGTTGATAACCAGGTCTGACCTCTAGCTTATCCGTGACGGGGCCCGGAAAGATAAAATTGGAAATTGGTTTTATTTGAGTCTTTTCGGTTTTGGACCGGTTTTGGGTCTTGTCTTTCGATTTGGTGGATTTTACTTGTTTTCAACTTGAGTAATTTTAGTGTGCATATTGATTGTCTTTCCTTCGTCGGTGAGCACTTCAGACTCACCCCTCACCTGCGGGCTTTCATCCCGTAGGATGAGTTATTTTTGGTACAGGTTTGGTGCATTCCAGACAGGCTGCGGCGTTATCCCTTGGACAGGGCTCGGATCCATGGTTTGCATCAGTGTCGCATACAGTGTTTTGTGAGTTATTAAGTCTTCCGCTGTGCATTGTTTTTACTATTGTTGGGCCATTGGGCCGAATATGATGATTATTGTTGTTTTATTTTGGGCTGTTGAGCCCGTGTTCCTGTTGTATACACTGTATGCTGGGCTTTGTTGGGTTGGGTTGTTACAGTTCCGGCACGTGTTTACTGTGTACGGTAAATACGGGTCGGGGCGTTTCATTTTGGTAGCGAAGCGGGCGTTAGGTCTTGTTGGGCAGTCCTTGTGTGTTGTTGTTCTTGTTTGCATAGTTTGCTCCATTTGTTTATTATTTTATATCATTTTAGTTAGTGCATTATGGATCCAGTCAAGGGACGCCAGCTGCCGCAGAACATTCACATATGAGGTAATGATGCCATAAATAAGCGGAAATACAAATATTATTAATATTGGTAATATTGATATTACAAGCAGAAATATTACATTGATATTTTATAAAAATAAAAATACATTTATCTTCTTGGAACGACGTTGACTCTGAAGCTGTTGGGGTCATTGTTGATGTTGACTTGGATGCTGTCGCTCCACGAGAACCACATGCCGCCTGCATTGTTTTGGCCAGGAATCTCGAACCGGTTAGCTTGAGGGAACCGGAGTGGGATGAGACCGTGATCGTCTTGAGGCTGCCACTGGGTCTCCGTCAGAAAAACCATGTTTGGTTTGTATTGGTTCTTCAAGTCCCTCAGAGTACGCGAGAACTCCTGTGAATGCCTTGCGACTCCTCTGCAGTTCCACACCAGTAGTCGGGCCTTGGGCCAAGTTACGGGCAGACGAGTGACTCTGGGCATGCTCTGAGCCGTCATCGAGAGCTGGTAGTAGGTACCTTGCTCCAGGGTATGGCAAGTGGACTCTAGGTTGAACTCCTAAAGCCTTTTGGAGATGAAGAACATGATGGAGTTGGCCGATCCATAGTAGGAGGTCCTCAGAGTGCCATGGTCCTCCAGGAAGAACGTCTCTTCCATGGGAGTGATGAAGAATCTGGATGAGTAGAGCTCGTCGACGAAGACCAGACGCGGCATCCTGCCGAGCTCGTTCAGTAGCTCTTCTGGATGCTCGTTGACCATGCTGTAGGCCAGACGGTTCCTTCTACCTAGGTTGGCACCTTCGACGAAGAAAACGGAAGATGGAGCAGGCATCGTGTTTGGGCGAGTGGGTATTTTGTTTTTGAGCGTTGTGGTTTTGGTTCTTCTGAGCATTCGTTGCTTTTAAAATGCTTTTGATGATTTACACCACACCGCTCCGTTTCTTTTATACTCTTATGGGGAGCGTGTTTATTGTTTTCGATTTTCAAGACTTGCTTTTTGAAAATTTGCCGTTGCTTTCATTTATTACTTTGTTACTTTACAGGTTTTTCGGGCTGCAATGCCAGAGTTTTTCAGCCTTTTTCCCTCTTATGATTTTCCTTCGCTCTGGCTACTTTGTCTTTTCTTTTTATGGTTTTACTATATTTTTCTGCATCTTTTATCACATGCATCCGTGACCGTTGAGGCTAGACAGATGGGACCATACCTCGAGTAGAGCGCATGTGCGACAAGTTTACAGCTGTTCGGACATTGTGGAGGGATACGAGACTTGACAGATGTTTTTGGCTCATGCGGAAATTGTGAACAAGTGGGTATCGTTTCTTTCGAGGGACACAGGACGCTCTCGTGATCGTCACCGCTAGCTGCGTACGTTACGTTTCTCGGGATCGAGGATGGTTACGATCTATCTAGAGCGCCGAGCATGAAACATGTTTTGTTTTAATTCCTTTTAGTTTTGATTTTGTTAAACGAGTTTTATTTTGAATTTCTTTATGTTTGATTTTATAACCTTATTGTTGATTTTTTTTTATCTACTTTGAGATGTTTTGTTTTTTTTTTCTTTAATACAAGATTTCGTGACACAAGAGTTTTACTTTAAAAGGTAACTTATTTTATTTATTTTATAACAATTTTACAACAGGAGAAGAAGTACTCTAAGGAGTTACTTGCTTCTCTAGGTCTTTTACAAGCTTTTGGACATTTTTCACGTGAGGGAAGAGCTCCGCGCACGCCAGTTCTATCTGCAACACCGCCGAGCTGATCTTCTTCAGTGAGACGTTCAGCTGCATCAGTGTCTGCTGCGGAGTGCTGCTTTCAGCTATCGCCTTGCCTTCCTATCCTCAGCCTTCTTGTTGGCACGCTTCTTTCGCCGTTTTGGGGAGACGACCATGTGCTCCTTCAGGCCGATGATGTTGGTTTTGAACCGCTTCTTGGGAGGTTCTTCATCGGAGCTTGTTGGGAAAGCAGTGCCGCCGATGTAGCTGTTGGTCTCGGAGTTTGAGGTAGTTCGAGATCGGAGTGGAGAGTCTATGACTGTGTGTGAGTATGCCAGTCATGAGGTTTGGTTCTTATAGAGGACGAGATGTCGCATAAGGGTATAAGCGGTATCTCGGGTTGAGTTTGGACACCTGGCAGAGTGTGCCAGAAGCTTATCGTGGTAGGACCCACGGATAACACTGAATTTCGGGGACGAAATTCTTTTTAAGGTGGGTAGACTGTAACAGCCCGGGTAAAATTTTTGATTTTTACCGGGACAGTTAAAAATCAAGGTAAATCAAGCGTCGTTTTTCAAAACCGAGAGTTTTCCCGCGCTCGTGATTTTTCCGTGGATTGTTTAGGCCTAAGTTGGTATTTTTCGGGTTCCGGAATTCTCAGAAAAATCGCACCGGGAAATAAATAGGTGGGAGTATCAGTTATTTTCTGGTCCGATTTGGACACGGCCTTGCACAGTGGAGCCGCCTCCCGCTGTGCAGCCTGTGACTTACCTGTGCGCTTGTGAATTTTTGCCTGTGATCTTGTTTTCCCGTGACTCTGCCTATCATTTTTCTGCCTCATTTGCTCACCACCCTCATTTTCTTCTTCTTCAATCCAGCTAACCCTCTGCCTGCAACCACCAAAAACACCAGTAACCTTCTCCTTTCACAGACCAGCAAAAAAAAGGAAACACTCCCTCACTGCCCAAATGTTGTCGTTGGCAACAAAACACCTCACCCCACCATTTTCTTTTTCCTCTTTTCTTCCCTCTTCCCCGAGTTAGCCACCACCACCTCTGGCCGAGCCTCACTGATCAACCACCTTCCTCCTCACTGTGCCACCTCGCTCAGCCCCTCTACACGACGACGTCGAGCCGAGAACCACGCCTCCTCGCTGTCCTCTTCCTGCCTTCTGTCCTGCAGCAACCTCGGCAACCCACCGCCGCCTCCTTCCTCTTCAGCGACTGCCGCCCGCCTGTGCGTCGGAGCTACGCCCTCGACACTGTTGCCTCTGCCTAGCAGGCCGCCACCATCTCCTCCCTTTCCTCTTCTCCCTGTTGCAGTCGCCGCCATCGGGCCCGTCTCCTCTCCTCTCTGCCCGTCGCCGACGAACCTCACCAGCTGCCGTCGCCTCCTTCCAGTCGTCTTCCCCACCGCGCGCCACCCTCGCTTCGTCGCCCGTCGTCCCGTCATGCCGCTTCGTGCCTTGCCGCCGCCGCTAAGGTGAGCAGCCGTGGTTGTAAGTGACGACCCGGTTGAATGGTGTTTGGGTCGGGTTGACCCGGGGTTTATGGTTTGGGTCGCAGGCTGTGTTGTGGGCTGATGCGTTATGGGTTGTTGGGCCTGTTCGCACGGGCCTGGGTCTGTGCCTTGGTCTGCCTGGGCCTAGTTCTGGGCTTGATGGCCTGGGCTTTGCCTAGGATTGTCTGGGCTTGGACCTTCGGCCCAGTCTGGTTAATTAATTAAAAGAAAATGAAGAAAAAGAAGAAATAATAGTATATATATAAATACATAATTTTTTCTGGAAAAAAAAATAATGATAATAAATAAAAACGAAAAGGAATATTTTTCTGGAGATAAATATATACATTACATAGTTAATAATTCTGAAAATATATAATTATGTTGTTATATAATTGTTCTTTTAATGAGTTCTACCTTTA
The DNA here is from genome assembly GCA_028386065.3 of Turnera subulata. Taxonomy (NCBI): domain Eukaryota; kingdom Viridiplantae; phylum Streptophyta; class Magnoliopsida; order Malpighiales; family Passifloraceae; genus Turnera; species Turnera subulata. The sequence goes on along the minus strand of JAKUCV010000964.1, from coordinate 27,878 downwards.
GAAAATATATGTATATTTATAAGATTGTATTTGTAACGACCCGGGTAAAATTTTTGTGATTTTTACCAAGTTACTTTAACTTTTACGGTGATTAATAAAATTCTGCCGCGGTTAATCAAGGATTTTACCAATCCGAGTCATTTTTCATTATTTTCATTATTACTTTGACTACTCTCAAAATTTATAATTATTGTTATTATTTTTACCATTAATAATCTGATTCTCCTAATCAACATTAAAAGTAAAATTACCATTATTTTGTTATGATATCTTTGTTACAATAATTTACTGATTATAATTTAAAAAGAAATTCCATCTTTTATTTCTATGGTATTTAAAAAAAAAAACCTTGGAAATTTATTTTGAATTTTATAAAAAAAGAACAAATTGTTAAATGATGTTTGTGTTTTATAAAGATTAAGTTAAAATGATAAAACACAAGGTTGGGAGAAGTTTTGGCCGATACGACGTAGTTTTGGCGAAGCCAAAACATAAAACATAACCATGGCTGTGTTTTGACCAAAGGCTTTGAGAGTGTTGACTGGACATCATTTTAGACATCTAAACGACGTCGTTTTGAGAGCTGACAAGGCAAAAATAATTGCCCGACAGCATCTGTACCTCCTTCAATTATTTCTTTTCTTTTTACTTTTTTTTTCTTTCTCTTCCCTAATTTTCCAAACACCGGCCCCCTCCCCTTACTTTCTTTCTTTTCCATTTTCTGTACCCTTGTTTTCTTCCACCTTTCTTCCTCCTTATCTTCTCCACTCCTCTATTCGTCTCCTCACGTTTTCTCTGCCATCACCCATCTCTTTCTTTCTCCTCTCCCTTTTTCCTCCTCCTCTCCTTCCCTGCCTCTCTTCTCCCTCGCCTTCCTTTGAAACCCGTTGCCGTCCTCCTTGCCCCTGTCTCTTCCTCCCCTTTCTGTCCTTTCTCACGACCACCACCATCTTCGACTGCCTCTCTCTTCCGCCGCCGTTATACCCTCTCCCTTCCCCTACCAAACACCGTCGCCGCTTCTCCTCCATCTTCCTTCCGCCTCTACCTCTTTTCCTTCCTCCACCTCTAGTCGCCACTGCAGCAGCCGGACCCCTCCCCTGCAACTGCTCGCAACCGCCGCCCTCATCCTTTCCTCAGCCAAACCCCACCGCTCTCGCCTCTGGACAACGCCTGCTCGCACACCGCTGCCGGCCAGTCGAGCGCCGCCTCTGGCAATTTCGCCACCGAATTCCTCCCCTGCAAACACCCATGGATCGCCGTTGCTGTGGGTGAACCGACACGCCTTCATCCTTCTCCCCTCCTCCACCGAGACGATCCAAGGCTGGGTGAGTCCTTGGCTGCATTTTCCCATCTTCTTCTTAAGTATTTGTTGGTTTTGATTAATTTGAACTTATGGTTGAATAATTGGTTTTTAAGTTGGGATTAACGGGTCTCAATTGATTGATTGCTGTGGGTTCCTGCTTCTTGTGGATTTGAGTAGACATGGCGTTAATGGTGGTTCTGTGGTTGTACGTTGTGGTGTTTTGGGTGTTGGATGTGGTGGTTTGGTGGTGTTCCGGCCACCGGAAAGTTGCTGCGGGTATGTTCATGGTGTTGGTAATCGGGTTGTTGCTGTGGTGGTGCGGAGTTGGTGTTTCGATGCCTGAAGAACTGTAGCCGAGGAGTATTTTTTTTACGCTGCTGTGAACAGTAACAGTGAAGCACTTGGATTGGCGTGAACAGTATACGCCGGAATCCGGCGAAGTTTCCGACGTCCCGGGAATTTTCCGGCGAACCCGGGAACGGACTTTGGGTAAACCCGAGCCTTGGACATCCATATGCATCATAAAACGGGCCTTGAATTATAATAACGGAGTCAAACTTTAAAACGATGCTAATAAAAATTGAGTGATTTAATTAACTAATTTATGATTTTTATTCTATACTTTATTTCATCTTATCATGCTTTTATTTTATTCATGCTTTTAAATTATATTATTAATTATTTATTTCCTGCTCTTACGTAATTTTCGATTGGGCTACTAAAAAAAAAAAGAAGGGGCCATCGTAATTAATTTACCGGTTCTATTTAATTTATGTTCGTCTGGGCTCGCAAAAGGCCCATTGAATTTAATTTCCGATTTTATTGGGCTAATTACAATTAAAGGCCCATAATGTTTAATTTAATTGCGTCATTAATTCGAAATTGTTTTATTATTTTCTCCGATGGACTAAACGCAAGTGAAGGTCCCCTCGGCTTAATTTCCTAATTATGTTAATACGATTCTAATACGTTTAATTACCGTTCCTCTGGGCTAAAATGATAATAGGCCCATACCTTATTTTATTTATAAATTTTTATTCTTACGTATATATATATATATACTATCGATATTTTCGTTGGCTAAATAATATTATGCCATAATTTTATTATGGGTTACAATTACATATCTTTGGCTATACATATATATAAATAAGTAGCTAATGATTTAGTATACGAAGGATAAACATTAATGTTTTGAAATTTAACTATGTATTTATAAGTCTTATATATATATATAACCGTATAAAATTTATTTTATGACCTAACCATGTTTTATTAAATTACCGTAAATATTATATTGGCATAGTAGCGGTAAATATTATTTTGATTATACAACTAAGACTTATTTTACTAAATGTTATAATATTCCGATTACTAATTCTATTACCGCTTACACTCTATTTAAAATTATCGGATATATATATATATAATTGCAAATGTTTACTTATACCGTATTCCGACTATAATGAGTTCCTAGCGATGACAATATTTTCTATTTAACGGTTTTACTATCGGGTATGTTATTTATAAATATTATTTATTTCATAGATTACGAAGTATTTTACGGGCCGTAAATTGTTCTACTTACAAATATAATTTCCTCTAAATAATTTATACGACGTATCTATGTATTTTCTTATCTTAAGCAACCCAAGGGCTGGGATATCGGCTTGGACGCTCGGATTCGGTTTTTGACTTAATCAAAGTATACTTGATATAACCGTTGGATTTAATTAATTACTACCAGGTCGGATGAACTGTTTGGTAATAAAATAATTATTGAGATAATAAAATGAATAGTTAAGCCGTCTAAATACTGTTAAATCGGTATCATGCATAATCATCTTGTTGTGCATTATAAGTAATTATTGTGTTCCTATATATACATATAGGGTATCGAGGATTGACCGGATAGCAGTTTCAGAGACACTTCAGGTGAGGATGGATAACCTTTGATATGTCGCACATGATACTGTGTTTGTTCTTCTGTGATTATTTTGCCTGATTGAACTGCTGAGCCAATTGAGTTTGATTGTGATATTATTGCTGTTGGGGTTGATTTATTGATTGTGGAATTATTGTTTTGATGAGATAACTGATAATTGGAAGTTGTGTTGACGACTTATTTGTCACTAGGAAAGTAGTGGTATGACTGATAGGTTAGAGACTGTTTTGTGGTGGCTATGATCTGGTTACTTATGTTAAGCATGTCTATGCTTGGGATGTCTATCCCGTTATTATATTTTTGGGATGTCTATCCCTGGGTTACTATTTGGGATGTCGATCCCTGGATTGATCTAGCACCCGGAACATGTTGATAACCAGGTCTGACCCCTAGCTTATCCAGTGACAGGGCCCCGAAAGATAAAACTTGATAATATTTAAGCATTCTTTTGGTCTTGGCTCAGTTATTTATCTGGTTGTATCTTGTTATGATTTTGCTGGAATTTTACTTCGAAAGTATTGTGTTGCCTGCATATTACTGTTTATCTTTCGTCGGTGAGCACTTCGGACTCACCCCTCGCCTGCGGGGTTTCATCCCGTAGGTTGAGTTGTTTGTAGTGCAGGAACGTACGAGGCAAGCTGCGGTGCACCCCTCGGGCAGGACTCGGATCCATTAATTTGCATTTGGAGTTTTTCATATGTTATTTATAAGTTTATAAATGCTTCCGCTGTGCTAATGTTGTTATTGAGATTCCCAAAGTCGGGTGTTATGCTATTGTTGTTGGGTCGTTGGGACGTTTTTTTGTTGTATTACACAGTTTGTGCCACGTGTCGGCACTGTTGTTCGGTAATTACTGTATGTAGGGTTAATTTAGGTCGGGTTGTTTCAGTATTTGTTTTCGGAAATCGGTTTTCTTTTGATTATATACTTTCCGGGAAATAATATATAGCATATGATTATTGTATATATTTTTGTTAAATAATAACAATTGGTAATTATATTATGGTAGTTATATTTTCGGGAAAGTATAATTACTTTGAGTAAATAATTTTGGAAATGTATATACATACCTATATATATATCTTCCTAGAAAAATTATGAAAATTATATTTTTGGAAAATGATAAATACCTTCATGAAAGTAATTAAAGGAGAGTTTTAATTAAAGTATGGTACCGAAATTATATTCGGATATACGTACGGTATTATATTTTCGGTAAAAGATGATAATAAAGAATAAAAACCGGGATGGGGTATTTCGCAGTTTTGGCATCATAGTATACCGATTATGTGCATTTATGTGAGTGTATATTGTTTTGTGGTATAGGTTTGGATATCGGGCAGTTTCCCGAGGAGCCGACGTCGAACCGGTCATTGTTTCCGGAGTTGAGTAATCGGCCAAGGTGAGGATGGATTTCCTTCGATATGTGCCTATATTACTCGGTTATCGTGTTTGTTGATTATTGCATGTTGCAGTTGTCTTGATTATTGTCGGGATGTTTATCCCAGTTTCTTGGTTGGTATTTGGATGATGATCGTGAGTCTTTTTGGTATAAGATATAATGGAATTTATTAATAAATTGAGATAAGGATGTCGATCCTTGATTTTGGATAGGATGTCTATCCCGGTATTTTGGTTAGGGATGTCGATCCCTACGATTTGATTTTGATGACGATAATATAATTGTCACGTGATAAGTAGTGGTATGACTCGATGGTTTAAGACTGTTTCGTGGTGGCCTTGACCTGGGTTACTTGTGATAAGCATGTCTATCCCGTGATTATTTTTGGGATGTCTATCCCTGGGTTCGTTTTTTTTTGGGATGTCGATCCCTGGGTTCTCTGGATTTGGTCTGGCACCCGGAATGTGTTGATAACCAGGTATGACCTCTAGCTTATTCGTGACGGGCCCCGGAAAGATAAAATTGGAAATTGGTTTTATTTGAGTCTTTTCGGTTTTGGACCGGTTTTGGGTCTTGTCTTTCGATTTGGTGGATTTTACTTGTTTTCAACTTGAGTAATTTTAGTGTGCATATTGATTGTCTTCCCATCGTCGGTGAGCACTTCGGACTCTCCCCTCACCTGTGGGCTTTCATCCCGTAGGATGAGTTATTTTTGGTACAGGTTTGGTGCATTCCAGAGAGGCTGCAGCATTATCCCTTGGACAGGGCTCGGATCCATGGTTTGCATCAGTGTCGCGTACATTGTTTTGTGAGTTATTAAGTCTTCCACTGTGCATTGTTTTTACTATTGTTGGGCCATTGGGCCGAATATGATGATTATTGTTGTTTTATTTTGGGCTGTTGAGCCCGTGTTCCTGTTGTATACACTGTATGCTGGGCTTTGTTGGGTTGGGTTGTTACAGTTCCGGCACGTGTTTACTGTGTACGGTAAATACGGATCGGGGCGTTTCACTGACGGGGCGGCAGTGAGGTGAGGAGGGCGGATCTACAGGTGGCACGACGCGAGGGAGGAAGAGAACGCGGCCTGCCGGCGTGGCTTGCTGCGGTAACGACGAGTGGATCTGCAAGGAAGGCGTGCGACGACGACACCGAGAGGAGGGTGGCGTCGGTGGATCTGCACGTGGTGGTGGAAGAAGGAGGGGGTGCTGGCTGGTGGCGCGACGAGACGAGGAAGGTGGAGGCGATGGTGGCTGCGTGCGTGGAGGCGCTGGCGGTTGGTAGAGTTGGTGGTGGAGGTCGGCACGATGGTGGTGGCGGTGTGTGGTGGTGAGGTGGCAACAGTGGTGTGTTATGCGTTTTTGTTTTTTTCCTTTTCTTTTTTTTTTTATTTCTTTTCTGGTTTTGGTGAAGAAAACAGGGTGCTGGGCAGTATTGGTGCAGAGAAAAATTGCAGAAGAGAAGTTTTGGTGCAGAGAAAAATTGCAGAAGAGAAGTTTTGGTGCAGAGTCACGGGACTCATAAAGATGAAGATGAAGTTGGCAGAGTCACGGGAAAAGAAAAACAAAGCAGATCACAGGTTACACAGAAAAACACGGACTGCACAGGAAAGAGGCGGCTGCGTGAGTCAATCATGCAGTCGTGTCCCATCCGGACCAGAAAATATCTATTATACCCACTTGACTTTATTTCTTGTCCGTTAATTCGAGGTTAAACTTGACTTTTCTTAAGATTCCTGGACCCGAAAAATACCAACTCTGGTCCGAAAAATCCGTAGAAAAATCGGGAACGTGGGGTAAGGGTCGGTTTCAGAATCCAATGCACAATTTACCCTGAAATAATTACCCAAGATTAATTTCATTAGGTAAATTACTGTACAAAATTTTTTTACAGTCCCGGTAAAAATATAAATTTTACCCGGGCCGTTACACCAACCATGGATAGACAATCAATATGCAACACTATAAAATACTCAAGGTCGAAAACAGGCATAACAGCCAAAATATACAAATCCAAAGGACTCGATCCAAAACGGGTCCAACACCAAAAAGATTTAAACAAAAATCCAATTTCCCATTTTATCTTTCCGGGCCCCGTCACGGATAAGCTATGGTCGTACCAGGTTATCAACCTGTTCCTGGTGCCAGATCAAAAAGAACCCGGGATCAACATCCCAATAACAAATCTCAGGGATCAACATCCCAATCAAACCGGCATCAACATGCCCCAGATCATGGCCACCACAAAACAGTCTCTATCCATCCGGTCGTACCTCTACTTACCACGTGATAGACATCCCAATACAAAACCAAGAATCGACATCCTTATCACATTTTATTATTTAATCCATTATTCTTTATACCAAAAGACACAGGGATAAACATCCCAAAACTCAATGCACGGAGATAAACATCCCAAAATCAATCAAGGTACTGAGATAAACATCCCGAATCAAACCACAACAAATACAACACTCGACAGTGCAACAATCATCAAACACAACAACCGAGTAATATAGGCACATATCAAAGGAAATCCATCTTCACCTTAGCCGATTACTCAACTCTGAAAACATCAACCGGTCCAAAGCCGGCTCCTCGGGAAACTGCCCGATATCAAAACCTATACAACAAAACAACATGCTCACATAAATGCACATAATTGGTATGCTATGATGCCATAAACTGTAAATCAAACTCATCGGTAAAACATCTCGATTATATATATATATTATCATGAAATTATCCTTTTATCATAATTAACCCTTTTTCCGAAAATATTTCGTATGTATATAAGGTTACAAAGATATGTTTCCAAAGCTATTAAATCAAATATTTCGTAAAATATTATACTTTTCCCAAAATAATAAACAACATAATTTTTCTAAAAATTATATCATATATATGTATTTTTCCCAAAATTATTTCCATAAGACATATTACTTGCCAAAGTATAATTACTAAATATTATTATTTTTAGAAAACCATATTTCCAGAAAAATTAATCATACAAAATTATTTTCTGAAAATAAATACGAATTTATAAATATACATATATATATTTTCCAAAGGTAAAATACTTTTCCAAACAATTATATATCAAAGTAATTATATATTTTCAAAACTATTACTTTTGTATACCATAAATACATATTTACTAAAAGGTAATCAGTTACCATAATTTTCCAGGAAAAATAACATATATATAAAATTTTCCAGAAAGTATTTTCACGGTATATATACTTTTTTCAAATAATAATAGTTTTTCCAAAACATAACTTAATTATTTATCAATATATATATATATATATTCTCTCAAAATACCAGAATTAAATATATATTTTCCAGAATTTAATTAGGTTTCTAGAAATTATAAATATATATATATTAAAAAAAATCCGGACTGGGCCATGAATAGTGCCGGCCCAGACCAAGGCAGCAGGCTTGAAGCACAGGCCCACGCCCGGCCTGGCCCGACACCAGCCACACCCCAACCCAGGTCGCAACCCGATCCACAAGCGTCCGGGTCGAACGCGGGTCGCGGGTCTGCTCACCTTGAGTTGCAGCGGCGGGCGACAGCGGCGGCGCGGCAGCGACGGTGCAGGCGTCGCGAGACGAGGGCGACGTCGCTGGTACTGGTGGCTGCAGGTGGCGGTGCGAGGCGCGGCGGCAGCAAGACAGGAAGGCGGATCCGTGGGTCAGCTGTCGGGTCAACGCCTCCTGGCGGCAGAAAGGTAAGGAAGAGGCGCCGTTCGGTCGGCGACGGCACGGCGAGCAGGCTGGTGGCGGCGGTGAGTCGAGAAGCAGCACGGATCGTCTTCTCGTGAACAATAACCGGGTGGAGGAGGAAGGTGATACACTGTTCACTCCGGGTTTTTTCTTTTTTTTTTCTTTTCTTTTTCCTATTTTTCTTCTCTTTTTTTTCATTTCTTGTTTTATTTTTTATTTTCTGTTTTTTTCTTTCTTTTTCTTCTTTTTCCTCTCTTTTTCTTTTCTTCTTCCTCTCTATTTTTTTTCGGTTTTCTCTCTTTTTTTTCCCCTCCTTTTTCCTTTCCTTTTTCTTTCTTTTTTTCCTCTCTTCTTTTCTCTCTTCTTTTCTTCTTCTCTTTTCCTCTTCTCGTTTGCTTCCTTTATAGTCGTGTATCAGCCGCCTGCATAATTGAGCTCAATTATGCAGGTTTGGCTGCATATGGGGCGAGTCCAGACCGGACCAGAAAATAACTGCATACCACCTTAGTTATATTTCTGGTGTGATTTTTCTGAGGATTCCGGGACCCGAAAAATACCAACTTTTGTCCGTAAAATCCACGGAAAAATCACGAGCGCGGAAAAAACCTCGGTTTTGAAAAACGATGCCCGATTTACCTTGAATTAATTACCCAAGATTAAATTCAAAGGTAAATCACTGTATAACAACTTTTACAGTCCGGTAAAAATACAAATTTTTACCCGGGCTGTTACAGGCCCTCCAACTGACCGGACACTTGAGGATTTGGTTGTTTTTTCAGGATTAAACGACAACCCACCTAAAAGACTAATAAAAAACACAGAAAGTAAGTGAAATATATGAGTGTTACTACAACAATAGAGTACCTATGCAGCTACACAGGGGCGGATATAGGGGGGAGCAAGGGGGCCCTGGCCCGCCCTAGAATTATGTTATATATGTTATAGTGGTCATGAATCAGTAAAAAACCTTTAGCTTGATGGATAAGATTGCCTTCTTTGGCCCCCCAAGCTGAGTTCTAGCCTCACCTAGGCATTTTGCCTTCAATTTTCGCCACATTTTCACACACAAATCCAATTAACCCCCTAACAATTTAGATAGTATATAATTTGGCCCCCTCTTAAAAAATTTTCCTAATCCGCCCCTGCAGCTACATCACAAATGGCAGAAAATAGTAGTGGGGAAGTACATATATTTTATGACAACTGCTAATCACTATAAATACTTGTGCAACTACATTAAAAAATACAGAAAGTACCTTGCAGCTACTTCCAAGGTAGCTTCTTGCTTCCCGTTAGTATAAGCTCTATTGCGATTTCCATAATCATTTGTTTATGCAACCATAAAGGGAAACATAATCAGCGGAAACAACTAATAGGTATATAGCTCCGAAAAGAAGTGCAAGAATGAAGAGAACTCCAATAGACCCGTATCCAAATTATGTAGCTAGATGAAGATAACCAAACAAACATTAGTGAACAAAAGGAAAACCACCAAAAAAAAGTAACTAGCGTAGGAAAAAATGAAATAGAAACAAGCAATGAGAAAAATAATTCAAAAAGGTTACTGCAAGCAAAATATGGAGACTCACTCTTAGATGTCGAAGTGCTTCCACATCTTTGCCAGCATAGACACCGATTCCATCAGCTCTTTGCTTAAATTTAACTCCTTAAGCACGCATACTCCGGCGCTAACCTATCCTGTAGAAGTCTGGGCCTATGGTTTCTAACTATTATTAAAAAAAAGAGAGGTGTGGGTAGGTGGAGGGTTTATACTTATACATTAATACCTCAAGATTTTCGACATATGAAGGTTGAAGAAGAGGAAAAGTCTTAACGGAAGAAGCTTTGATGGGTTTGGTAGAAATGATGTGTTGTCGTCGTCTATGTTTCTCGAGAAGGGGGATATCTGATTGGTTTTGCTCCCCCCATCCATACTGCAAACCCTCTTGATCGCCAAGATAAAAAGAACAATACCAAAAATAAATGGCTATGCTTTTAAGTATGTATATCCATCCCTATTGTAAAATAATTTTTCTAAAAAAGAAAAAAAAAAAACAAGAAAGACACATGAGAGATAGAGAAGGAGACTGGCCACTTGAGGATTTGGTTGTTTCTTCAGTATTAACAATACTCAACACGAACTTCTCCTCCTTCACCGCTAAAGGTTCTTTTTCCCCTTTCTTACCCTTCCCCTTGCGCCATCTCTCGCACGATCTAATATGAGAAAAATGGAAGTAGACTGAAACCTCTATGATCTGTAGCAAATGCAAACGACCCAATTTTTTTGGAAAAGATAAGAGGAAAACTGGATTATGAAGTGTTATGGGGCAGGAGAGAATCAATATGGATATAAAATATCCTCAATTAAGAAGATTTGTGAAGCCTTAATAAATGTATTTTCTTGAAATATTAAAGATCATTTGCCTTCCTTTTATGTCGTTTCAACAAACACTTACATAGTTTCAAATATTTAGTGTATGAGTTGCCGTTTTGTATATTTTTGATGCATTAATAGATTATGGCCCTCCAACATACTTATACTATTTAGTTCGGTCTTTTGGGGTACCTCTACTTTTTTTGGGGCCCATCCTGTACCTATACTAAATAAGTTCGTTCCATCACATCTTTTTGTCTTTTTTCGTTAATTTGACCATTAATTGATTCCACGTAGCCTGACATGTGTCAAATTGTTGGCCCCCCACATTATACTATTTCGTTCGGTTCTTTATGTACCTATAATTTTTTTTGCTTAGTACTATATCAAATGGTTCAATTATGTCCTTCTATAAATTTATCCTAATAGAATTCAACTAATACTAGGTAGCTTTTGTCACATAAAATTTTCATGGCCCCTACTAATCGATAAAATAAGAAATAATTTTTCTAAAAATGAAAAAATAAAAGATTAATTGTTTAATTTTTAATGATTTTTTAAAATCTTTTTTAAAAATTTAAACAATTAATCTTTTTTTATGAAAGTCATTATTATTTTAAAAGAACTATTTGTCAATATAATTTCCATTCAGCAACTACAAATAGTAAACCGACATGAAAATTTCCATGTCTCCTCTGTCTCCCTCACCTCCCCCCCCACCCCCTCCCTTCCCCCCCTCCCCCCAATTCCTTTGCCGGATAAACCTCCGGATGCCTCTGTTGATGTAGTTTTGGATGATGTTGCGTATGACTCCGATTCGGATGCTCTCCCTAAGGGACATGTCTCAGGTTCTCCTGGCCCCAAACCTTCTTTCCTTGATACTTTGATGCGAAATCAAGAGCGAGCCAAGGCAAAATCGGTTGCAGTGGATTTGATTCAAGAGGAGTTGGTGCCTATGGAGTATGTGGATGGAAACCATCTTCGTCCCTCCTTTCATCTGGATGTTGAGTATTATGGCCGTTTATGCGAGCCCTGGAAAGATACTCTCAGTGTTCGCCTGTTGGGCAAGACAATGGGTTATAAGGTACTATATACTCGTTTGATGTAGTTGTGGAAGCTTGGTGCTGCTTTAGAGTTACTGGATTTGGGTCATGGCTGTTACTTTGCTAAGTTCGACAGTTTGGCAGATCTTGAGAGGGTGGTGACACGAGGTCCTTGGCTTGTGCAAGACCACTATTTGATGGTTCGTCAATGGTTCCCTACCTTTCGCCCGGACAGTGATCATATTGCTACAACCATGGCCTGGGTACACTTTCCGGGGTTGCCATTGTAATACTATGATGATGACTTATTGACTACCTTTGCTTCTGGTATTGGTAAGCCTGTTAAAATTGATTCTAATACTTCATTAGCTTCTCGTGCTCTTTTTGCACGTATGTGTGTTGAGATTGACTTGAGTCAACCTTTGGTGCCTTTGGTTTCTATTGATGAGGAAGTGTTTAAGGTTCAATATGAGGATTTGCATGTTATATGTCTGAATTGTGGTAGGTATGGTTACAAGACGGTACAATGTCATTTTGATGCTCCTGTAGAGCCAGTTATACTGGTGGAGATTGTCGAGCCTGAGAATTATATGGAGGTCTCCTCGGATGTAGTGCCTACTCCTGCTGTCCCCTGCGTGATTGCCCTCACGCCGCTAGCCCCATTTGGGGAATGGATGGTGGTGACTCGTCAGTCCCGCCCCCCGCGTCTACGGCCGCCTTCTGATGGTTATTTGCCAGTCTGGTTCAACTTCTGGTAACCGTATTGCTCCTCTGGATGTGGAGGATGTTCCAACTCGAGCTTCTACATGCCCATTAAAGCCCACCTTGGGGGATTTTGTGGCTGTGCCCACTCACAAGCCCAAATGTGTCCGGCCCATGGAGAAATCTGGATCTCCCTCGGTTGTTTTCCCCACTGGTACCTCTCAGCCTACTGCCATCGCTCCAAAGTCTGTCTCTATTTCGAGGAATGTCTTCGATGTGGCTGTCTCTAACAAGTCTTCTCTTAGATCTCCAGTGTTCCCCACCTTGCATCGCCTTGCTTCCAATTCTAGTGTTCTTTTCTAGTGCTCTACCTAGTGACTCTCCAGTCATGGCGATGGTTCTCTTGAGTGTTTCGCATGCTCCTCCTATTACCTCTGCAATTAGTGAGCCTCGGCCTCTCTCGCCAGCTCCCTTCAATCTAATTTCTAGCTCTACCCCTCTTCTCCCCCCTAAACCACCTAATAGGAGGTCTGTGCAGGATGGGGATCGACTGGCAAATGTGCATTCTGGGTCTGGGTGTGTGGATATGGATTCAACCGAGGTTGAGTATCAAGAGGATACTCTTATGGCTTGACCGTGCTTGTGTCTTCTCCTGTCCATTTTATTTATGATTAAGTTGGTAGCTTGGAATTGTCATGGCGTGAGTTTGCCCAGTGTTTGCGAGATATTTTCTCTCAATACCGGGGGATGATTGTTTTCTTATTTGAAGTTTGGATTTCTGGGGAGCGGGCTACCCGGTGTCAATGCAATTTGGGATTGATTCAGCAGTTAGAATGGATCCAGTAGGTTTTGCTGGTCGTGTGTGGGCTCTTTGAAAGGCTAATGTAGTTAATCTCCATTCTTGGGGGTCTCAATCTCAGTGTCTCACTTTTCGGGTTGAGGTTCCGCAACAGCCCTCCTGGTTTGTTTCTGTAGTATACGGGCATCCTAATCCTGCCTTGCGCTCTCATTTTTGGAGTCATTTACATTCTCTGCCTTTGCCTTAGGGGTGCCCGTGGGTTCTCCTTGGTGACTTTAATGATTATGCGGGACCTCATGATATGTCTGTGGGTGTATATTCGGCATCCAAAGCGGGGACTTTTAATTCCCGGTTAGATGCTTTAAATTTGATGGAGTTTGGATTTTCGGGGCCAGCTTTTACTTGGGTTCGGACAGTGCATAATGTCGTTACTGTGAGGTCCCGTTTGGATAGAGCAGTGTCTACTACGGAATGGAAGGAGCTCTTTCCGCAGGCTTCGCTAGTGCATTTACCCCGTACACATAGAGATCATCACCCCTTATTGTTGGCTTTGGATGGCAATACTGATTTGTAGCCTCGGCATAGGCCCTTTAGGTTTGAGGACGCATGGCTTTCTCACCAAGATTATGGCCCTCTGGTTCGTTCGGCATGGGTTCATAATCCACAACAATTTGAGCAATCGTTGGCAAAGATTCGGGAGGTCTCTTTTCTATTCAATAAGAATATATTTGGTAATATTTTCCGGAGGAAGAGATGGTTGTTAGGACGTATTGCAGGGTTTCAGCGGACACTCTTGCTGCAACCTTCTTCATCTTTGCTGCAGTTAGAGCGGCAGCTGCAGCATGAATACCGGGTTACTTGGAGTAGAAGGAGATGCTTTGGTATCAAAAGTCCCGCTTGCAGTGGATTACTCAAGGTGATAGGTGTACTAGATTTTATCATCTCTCCACTCTTCACCGTCGAAGTAAAAATACTATTGAATGTCTCCGGGTGGGTGGTGAGTGGTGTTCCGATGCTTCAGCTATTAAGCAGGAGGTTCGTGGCTTTTATAATGCTTTATTGGGTTCCACTTCTATTATTGTTGTGCCTCCGTCTTTCTTGCTTCCACGGGATGTGATCACAGAACCGTGTGTAGCCCAATTATAGCGGAGGGTAGAGAAGGATGAGGTTTGGGAGGCTATGCGATGGATGGGAAATCATAAAGCACCGGGGCCAGATGGTTTTCATCCATTATTTTTCAAGATGTTCTGGGATGTGGTTGGTGATGATTTAACCTCCCTTATTCGGCAAGCTTTTACCACAAGCACTTTTGATGTTTTTTTGGCAGAGACATTAGTGGTTCTTGTACCAAAGATTGAGGTCCCGGCATTGGTTAGTGACTTTCGCCCAATTAGCCTTTGTAATGTGCCGTACAAAGTCCTTACTAAGGTCCTTGTTAATCGGCTTCGTCCCCTTATGGCTACTCTTATCAACCCTTCTCAGTCTAGTTTTATTCCTGGTCATAGTACCAGGCATAACATTGTTGTGGCTCAAGAATTGCTCCATACCATGCGCCGTCATACTTGTGCCCGGTCCTCCAAGGAGATTAAAGTTGATCTTGCTAAGGCATATGATAGGGTGCATTGAGATTTCCTACACAGTTCTTTGGAGTTCTTCCATTTTCTTGCGGATATAGTGGCTCTGATTGTGGCTTGTGTTTCTTCGGCAACCTTCTCAGTTTTATGGAATGGCGAGAAGTTACCTTCTTTTACGGGGCAGCGTGGGTTGCGCCAAGGTGGCCCACTGTCTCCTTATTTATTTGTCATTTGCATGGAGAGGCTCTCTCTTTTGATTGATCATCATGTTCAGGAAGGCATATGGCGGCAGGTTAGACCTTCTCCTAGGGGCCCCGCTTGGTCTCACTTATTGTTTGCGGATGATGTTATGTTGTTTGCCGAAGCTTCAGTTTACCAAGCCCAGTTAATTGTCTCTGTTTTCCAAAAATTTTGTAAGTTTTCTGACATGCTCATCAATGCTAATAAATCTCAGTTGTTTGTGGCTCCGTCGGTTGAGGATGATGTCGTCTCCGGTATTCGCACTGTTTTTTATATGCCTGTTGTTCAGGATTTGGGTTGATATCTTGGGTTCTTTTGCTGCATGGGAGGGTATAGAGGCCTACATATCAATATTTAATTGATGGCATCCAACGTAGGCTTTCAGGGTGGCAAGCCAAGCATCTTACGCTTGCTGGTCGTATGGTTTAGATTCACTCCACAGTGGCAGCTATTCCTTTAAATACTATGCAAGCTGCGTGGCTTCCGACTTACATTTGTGATGCCATTGATCGTGTGGCCCGGAATTTTCTTTGGAGTAAGGGCTCTTCACAAGGTGTGCATTTGTTGTCTTGGGAGGTGGTTACTCGTTCTAAAGATATGGGTGGGCTTGGCATTCGCCAAGCTAGGTTGAATAACATTTCGATGCTTTAGAAAATGGGTTGGTCGGTTATGCAATATGATCCGGCTCCTTGGGTGCAGTTGCTTTGTACTAAGTACTTAGGGAATGATGGTGTTTTGGATCATGCCGCTCTAGTGACGGCATCTCCATTCTGGAAGGGGGTTGTTCGCAGTTTATCAGATTTGCATCCTGGGTTTATATGGCGGGTGGGCTCTGCTGATGCTGTTTCTTTCTAGTATGATCGTTGGGTGGGAGAGAGTCCTTTGGCGGGTGTGTTATCACTCATTCCAGAAGGTCTTGAGAGTATGTTGGTGTCGGATGTTATTCTGAATCGGATATAAAAATGTGCAGTGGTGTCGGATGTCTTGCCTCCCCCTATTATTGCTCTAATTCAGGCAATTCCCTTGGCACATTTTGCAGTTCCTTCTGATGTTTTATCTTAGTTGCCCTCACCTGATGGTGTATATTCGGCCAGGTCCACTTATAAGTGGCTTGCTAACAGTGGTAAGGGGGTAGCTTCGGGTGTGTAGTGGACTTGGATGTGGCGTTCGTCACTTCCAGTGAAATTATTAACTTTGTTATGGCTTCTTCGCTGGCAGCGGCTTTTGACTAGCGTGCGGCTCCGTCGTCTGGGTATGACTTCCTCTGCTTGTTGTGCTAGATATGGATTGGAGGATGAGGATTTGGATCACTTATTTAAATTTTGCCCTCACTCCAGGCAGTGTGGGCTTTGTTGGGTTATGTGGTGGTGGATAATGTGTTTTACGCTGCTCTTTTTTTGGAATGGGTTGATCATTGTGCACAGGCTCTTGGCTCATGATGGTTCTTGGATTTTTGTGGTGGTATTTTGGCATATATGGTGTGTCCGTAACAGGGCTGTGCTTGATTTTGTGGTGACTTATCCTCCGGCTCTTGTGCAGTCGGCTAAAAAATTAGCTAATGAATATGGTATGGCCTGGACCTCTTCCCGGCACCCTCGTTCTGGTGGTGTTCGCCGTTTGGTAGTGTGGGATTTTTCGGCTGATACTTGGGTGATGCTCAATGTTGATGGGAGTTCTTTGGGGAATCCTGGTCCTACTGGTGTTAGAGGGGTCTTTCATAATCATCTTGGTGGTTGGTTGGGTGGTTTTTCAGCTTCTATTGGGTCCTCAACGATCATGGTTGCTGAGTTGATGGCCATTCGTTGTGGATTGTTTTTGGCATGAGAGCAAGGGTATCGTCGGGTAATAGTTGAGTCTGATTCTACGTAAGCTTTATCATGTCTAAAACGTGGGGTTCCGGTTGTGCATTCGTGTTCAGCCTTGGTTATTGATATCTGCTCCATTCGAGCACGGGATTGGCAGTGTACTTTTCAGCATGTGTTGCGTGAGGGGAATGAATGTGCAGACTTAATGGCCAAGATGGGTGCTACACAATCTAGCTACACAATCAAGCTAGTTACTTAATGAACCTACCCCTGTGAACTTGCAATCCACCCGGTCTCCCAACAACATCATGCAACACCCTTGCATCAGTAGCAAACCCTTTCCATCCAGGGAATTCATGTCTCTGTTACAAATTCCTAACACATTGGTGGCTATATAACCTTTCCTGTTACGATACCTAGACTTAACAAAATCAGGAACTGTGAAATCTATATAGCAACTATCTAATGTTCCTAAACAGCCTTTAAACCATTTCCACCTACTATCAGTGCAATCAATAGTCACAGGTTCGGGTTTAACAAACAACTCTTTCTTCACACGAATCAGTGCCTTCAACACAGATGGTCTCATTAGACCTCTTAAACCTAACCTGGAGTGGCCTATTCTTCCCGTGGTGTGCTAACATATGTGTGAAAAGCACTACTTGTTCATCTACTTCTACTTCACCTTTTGATTTGAGACCTCCTTTTACCCTAAGTAACTCACACAATCCCGCAAATGCATTCATGTCCATCCTAAGATTTGTAATAGTATCCTCATCCGACCCTTTACACATTTCCTCTATAACTTTCCTCCTACTTTGATACGTGGAAAAAGTTCTATCTCTCAATGCTCTCCTATTCTCACTTCGCTCACCTACAGTATGCATATATGTGACCAAAAATGCAGCACAACTCAACAAAATTTGAAAGTTCATCCCCCATATGACACACATCACAGCAGCAAGTTTAGCACGTTCTCGGCGGTCCATAGTCGGTCTATACGAAGCAACCATCAGGGAAAAAAGAATTACAACATGCACATTGTCAACCATGCAAATAACAAATGCAAAGCATCACAATAACAATTACGGCGACATACAAACATCATTTCTAAACAGAAAAATAATAGAGGAACATACCTCTGTTGACCTTTCTAATAAACTCTCAGTAAACTGACATGAAGTTTCCCTTCAGCCACCACAAGCTGTTTACACAAAGAACAAAATTTTAGCCCAAGCACAGGATAATGGATATTTGGTACGTGGCATTGTGCACAAGTTCAGCATACCCAACCAAGTGGGGATTAGCTAGGTATGAGTTTCCAGCCGATATACCGAATATCCATTGCCCATTCACAACCAAATTGAAGCATATAATAAAGCATCACAGGGCAATTAGCAGTACATAATCACATAATACATTGCAACAACACAGTTACAAGGAGCAATTCATGCATTTCCAACAAAAAAAGAGCAATGGTGTATACACAGATTAGGGGAACAGGCACATCAAAGAGCATTAAACATAGAATTTTGCAAAACAGGTAATGGATATTCGGTACTTAGCGTTGTGCACAAGTTCAGCATACCCAACCAGGTAGGGATTAGCTAGGTATGAGTTTCCAGCCGATATACCAAATATCCATTGCCCATTCACAAACAAAGTTGCACAATATTAACATGTGAGGGTTTATTTCAACATGGTCAAGGTAAGACAGAATATAGAGCATCAATGACAATTCAAGCATCATAGAATGCATAACAGGATTTAATGAATATGTCTCATGCATCAAACGGCCAACCAAGACAATTCAAGAGTATACATGCCGGAACAGAGAGTATACATGCCAATTAAAGAGTTTACATGCCAGAACAGAGAGTATACAGTCCATTTCAAGAGTATACAGGCCAGAACAGAGGGTACACATGCCAAAATAGAGAGTAGCAAGGACAATTCAAGAGTATACATGCCAATTACACAGTCAAGCAAAGCGAACTACGCATATTTACACAGATACATGAAGCGTAATTCGGCTTTAGTAATTAGGGTTACTAAAAATTTAGGGATCCAGAAAATCAAAGAGCAACAGAGTTAATTGACACATCAAATAACTATTAAAGGAGTTCATCCAAAGAATATAGGCCAATAACACAGGTTGAGGGAGTTAATTAGATATTTCCAATTTAGGGTTACCAAAAAAATTAGGGATTCCTACAAATTAGAGAGCATCATGGTTAATTGAAGCATGAAACAACTATTCCTGGACTCAATTGCAAGGATAAATGCCAATTACACAAGTACACGAACCTGATAACAAATTTCCAATTTAGGGTTTCCAGAAAAAATTTAGGGATTTGTATAAATTAGGGAGCATCATGGTTAATTGAAGCATCAAACAACTATTACCACGGTTAATTGCAACGACACATGCCAATTACAGAGGTACACGAAGCATTAAAAACAATTTAGGGTTCATAAACAGAAATTGGGAATCGACCTCTAACACCGCGAAAATCGACAAGCTGCAGGGATTAGAAACACAAAACACACCATGGTAAGCACTGAGACACAATCAAAACCCATCAACACTACAGAGGTACACGAATCATTAAACAAAATTAGGATTCATAACAGAAATTGGGGATCAGCCTCTAACACCGCGAAATCGACATGCTGTAGGGATTAGAAACACAAAACACACTATGGTAATCACTGAGACACGATCAACACAACACCCAAACCATCAACACAACACAGAACCACGGCACACACCCACAAACATTGCAAGCACGGGAAAACAGAACAAGGCCAGTGAGAACGAGCAGAGGAAGAGAAGTTGTAGTCATGTAGAAGAGAGAAGAAGTTGAGGGAGAGCCAGAACAATCAGAGAACAGGGAGAGGCACAGGTAGAAGAGAAGAGAGACGGGAGAGAAGAGAAGAGACGAGAGAGAGAAGGAGAGAGTGAGCGTACCTGGAATGAGGCTGAAAAATAGGGCTTTTCTGTTTATATACACCATGGTTTTTTGGGCATTCACGAAAATGAGTAGGGGCAAATTCGGGACAAAAACAGTGCTGTCCATGGGACTGTGTTCTGTCCCAGGTGTTTCGAGTGGACGAGAAAAATCGTTTTTGTCCCAAACGATTAGGATGCACGTCCCGCGTGAACAGTGTGTCCAGCCATCCAAACATCTACCCTTTAGGCCTTTGTCCACTCGCGCCCGTCCCTATTCCGTCTTTCAAACGCAGTGTTTTACTTCTTCCTTTGTATTGCTTTTCTATTTCCGAAGCATCAAAAAAAATATAATTTCCATTTAGAAATTTTGACCCAAAGATTTAATAGAAGAAAAACACAGACTAAAATGAAGGTAAGAAAGTGGAACAAGGAGGGGGGCAATGTGGTCAATTGCACAACATCAGCAACCAGCTCCAGCTGACGTAGCGGTTCGAGGAGTGTAGAGAGAGAGAAAGGAAGCTGGAAATTTCAAGACAGCATTTTTGGGTCACTCCCTTCTTTCTCCATTTCAATTTCTCGCACACCTTCTTCCTCCTTGGTTTTCCATTTCAATTCACAGGTGAGTTCCCTTTCCTCCTCTTTAGATTGCTCATTAATTTTCCTTTTTCTTTATAGAAAAAAAGCAAGCAAAAATGTACTGGGTCACATTTGTTTTTACTCCCAATCACTTCGGTTCATCCACTCACATTCCTCTAGGGTTCTTAATAAAACATCAGCAAAGACACGATCTTTCTGCCTTTGAATTGCATTTTGTCTAATAGAATGATCTGGGTTGTGTTGTATGAGAAGAAAAGAAGAAAGTGATGGATCCAGCTGAGCTTAGGTATTTGGAGGACGATGATTCGCCGACCTTGAAGACAATCAAGGGCGCCACCATGGGATTGGTCGCCGGAACCATCTGGGGAACCGTGATTGCCACCTGGCACGACGTCCCTCGTGTGGAGAAGCACGTGGCGCTCCCGGGCCTAATCCGGACCCTCAAGATGATGGGCAACCACGGCTTGACCTTCGCCGCCATCGGTGGGGTTTACATTGGGGTGGAGCAGCTGGTGCAGCATTACAGGGCAAAGAGGGATTTCGTTAATGGTGCTGTTGGGGGTTTTGTAGCTGGAGCTACCGTTCTCGGATTCAAAGGTCGTCCCTTTCCCCTGTTTTATCCCCCTTATTTTAGTATTCAGATTCAGCTTTTACATTTGATGCTTTGCTATTTTGTTTTCCAAACAAATTTACATGAGCCACTTCCTAAGCTATAGTTACTTTGTCAAGGATGCTAGGTTTTCTTTCCTCAAATTTCATGTTGGCCCTATTTACCCTTATCCTTGGGTTATTTCGATTGCATTTGATTTGTGAAGAATTACATGTTAGAGTTCAGTTTCAGTCGTGGACAAAACCATGGTGTGGTTACTTCCTAAACTTGATTGGAGGATTCATTGTCTTTTCATTTGTATTGGAAAAACCCATTGTATCAACTATAATATGTTCGGGGTTGGACGTGTCCGGGGAAGTGAAGTTTAAGCTAGGCCATTACCTTTTGCTTCCTACTGTATCACTCTTTGAGCAATAAATAAGCATGTGTATGCATGCAGTCGTGTAACTTACTGACAGGGGATGAGAAACGGAGGTTATATTTTCTGCTCCCTACACAATCCCATGTAGTGTAAGCTAATATCCCATTTCTTGGCTGTAAAGAGTTAATCTATCAAAACAGGCTTGACACCTGTTACCCATGTCATTCCAACTGTGTTGTTTTCTGTTGTATGAAGCCAGTTGAAGCTGTCTTAATGTGCTGCCCTTAATGCAGGAAGGACTATCAAATCAGCTATTTCTGCTGGAGCAGCACTGGCTGTCACTTCTGCCGCCATAGATGCCGGAGGCCAGACCACTAGAGTTGATGTAGGCAAAGAGTATTATCCCTACACCACCAAGAAAAGATCCACTGTTGAGGGTTAAAATTTTTCAAATCTCCGAGCAAGTTAATCAAAGTGCTCTGATCATTGTGTTCCGGGTAACCTGTTTTCTTGTTTTGGAGATGTACTCTTGGTTTTATTTTGTTGCTGCTTTTTAGGGCATGAATGGACAATTTGAATAAAATAGGCATTGCCATTTTCTTTCAAGAAGAAGCTGAGTTCGTTTCAGTTAATCTTCGCTACAGTAACGGGAACAAAAATTATCATTGACCTTCTTGTATAAAGTGGGAGGGGGTGGGTTGTGGAGATCGCCCTGTTGTGCAAACACAGCAAGTACTTTGTCAATTTTCCTTAAAGACTGGAATTTACTGTTGGATTGGGTATTTTTCTGAGGTTATGAGTTGTTGAAAGTTCATTGTGTTATCAAATTGTTGGTTGTTCTGCACGTTTATTGCCATTTTAAAAACAGTTCATTTCATGTTTGATGAAGAACAAGCAAAGTAGTGGTTTAAGAAAATGGCAAGTTCGGTTTTCTGCAAGTTCTGCACCTGTCTGCAGGAACTATCTTCTTGATGTTACAGCGAAAGTTATGGGAGTTGATAAGAGTTCACTTGTAGCTTTTGAGGCACGGATTGTCCCCTTGGCAAATGGCTTTTACATGTCCAAGTCTAATAGTTCGGAAATAACGCATTGACAAGTAAAGAGCCTCTTTAATTTTTCTTTGTGAAAGAAGAGTCCTCTTTAGTTGAGTATGCCTCCATTGAGACACCGGACAATTAGAGTTTAATCAATTTATAGACATGATTCCCTGTAGAAGAACATCCAATTCCGAGAGTTCTAAGTGTCCGGTTCTGTCCTTCTAGGTGGCCACATCCTCCTACTCCATCCGCTCTTCAAAGAGCGCATGGAGTAGGAGGATGAACGGATGGAGTGAGATATTCGATTGAATAGCTGTTGCTTGTTCCCCAGGTCTCTTGATGTAATCTGCTCTTTCAGGATGTTGCCACCTAGAAATTAAATTAAATTTGTACAAATTTAAATTTCCAATAATGCTTATGCTTAGTTTGCTTTTAGCATGTGTTGCACTGCTAGTGACATGGTCAATTGGTCATCATGTCGCTCCCAATTTCTTCGCAACTTTATTCAAACGGTGCATTAAGTTTTTTGACATCTGATTTTGGAGCTAATTTATTGGAGTTTTGATATAAATAAATTATGGTGAATGTTATTGTTATCATCCAATAAAACTTAATTTTATCATACCCAAATTTATCCCGGTAAATATTTTACCCCTCACCTAACATCTACTTGGATTTATCTCTTTGGCCATTTACCCTCCATAATTCCATTTTGTTCTAATCTTAATGTCATTTTTCTTTACCTAATATATTTTTGTTTTTACCTTATTAAATTAATCATACTCTTTTGTTTTTATCCTCCCATTTTCACCTATAAATACCCCTTCATTTCCATGCACACATACACCTTCTTCTCCCATTATAAACTTACTCTCTTCTCATTTCCATACACCATAAACCTCTCTTCTCAATCTCCCCATCTTATTTTAATCACTCTCCATTATTATTATTATCAAAGTTGTATTATTACCATTAAAGTTGTATTACTACCATCAAGATTGTATTGTCACCTTGATCAAGCTTGTATTATTCCATTAAGGAGTGAATTTCATCCCTCATTTTATAACACGTTATCAGCACGAGTCTCTACCCTGCTAAGGTACTTAATTCTAAACTTTCTTATTAATATTTTCTTCAGTTCTATATAAAAATATATAGTAAACTTGTGAAAATAATTTGAAAAGGGTATTATCAAGGTAGTACCGGGATAATAACGGAGCCGGATTAGCATTTTAATTCACGGTACAGCATATCATTTGCATATCAATTTATGTGCATCTTATGTGATCATGTTATATTATTTTCATGAAACCAAGGTAATCGTTTCTAAATTTTTTCAATCCGCATTTGTTTATTTGCTTAGTATTCAATATTAGCCGGCTAAGCCGCCTTATCTCTTTGTTGGCCGGCAAAGCCGCCTTGTTTCATTTGTTGGCCGGCTAAGCCGCCTT
>JAKUCV010000963.1:56725-78617 GCA_028386065.3 Turnera subulata | reverse complement strand
GTTGGAGGTAGCCGAGTCATTCTGGGTATGCTCTGGGCTGTCATTGAGAGCTGGTAGTAAGCACCTTGCTCCACAGTCTGGCAAGTGGACTCCAGGTTGAACTCTTGAAGCCTATCCGAGATGAAGAACATCACGGAGTTTGCTGAGCCGTAGTATGAAGTCCTCAGTGTCCCATGGTCCTCTAGGAAGAACACCTCTTCCATGGGAGTGACGAAGAACCGTGACGAATAGAGCTCGTCGACGAAGACCAGTCATGGCATTCTGCCAAGCTCGTTCGGCAGCTCTTCAGCACGTTCGTTGACCATGCTGTAAGCCAGTCGGTTTCTCCTGCCGAGATTGGCACCTTCGACGAAGAAGACGGATGAAGGAGCAGGCATTTTGTTGGACGTGTGGGGTTTTGTTTAGTGATCGTTGTGCTTTCTTTTGCCTCAACGTTTGTTTGCTTTTGATGCTTTGATGATTACACTTCACCGCTCCTTCTTTTATACTCTTACGGGGAGCGTAATTACCGTTTTTTTTTTATTTTCAAGATTTTGCTTTTGAAAATTTACCGTTGCTTTAATTGATGCTTTGTCACTTTACGCGTTTTTCGGACCCATGCTAGAGTTTTTCAGCCTTTTCTATCTCTTGATTTTATTTCGCTCTGGCTACCTTGTCTTTTCTTCTTATGGACTTAATAACTTTTCTTGCATCTTTTATCACAAGCATCTATGATCGTTGAGGCTAGACAGATGGGGCCGTATCTCGAGTAGAGCGCATGTGCGACAAGCTCACAGCTGTTCGGACATCGTGGAGAGATACGAGCCTTGACAGACGTTTTGGCTTATGCAGGAATTATGAACAAGTGGGTAACGTGTCTTTCGAGGGACATAAGACGATCCCGTGAACATCGCCTTGCCAGTTAACGGATGTTTTCTTCACGAGGACTACCGACGTCACCGTTAACTGTACGTGCCACGTTTCTCAGGATTGAGAGTGGACACGATCGAACTAGAGCGCCGAGCATGAGAACATATCTTGCTTTAATTTCTTTTGTGTTTTGATTTTGTTAAACGAGACTTGTTTTGTTTTTAATTTCTTTATGTTGGTTATAATTCGTTTTATCGATCCTGTTTTTTTAACATCATTGTGATCGATCTTGCTTTCATTCATGACGGTTTTGTTATGTTTAAAATATTTTGTTTTTCAGTTAAATATGATTTTTTCATATCTTAACAAGAGAATTCATAATATAAGAATTTTTGATTTAAAAGGAAACATATTTTATTTATTCATAATATAGTTTTACAACAGAGAAGAAGTGCCCTAAGGAGCTACTTGCTTCTCAAGATCTTTTACAAGATTCTGGACGTTCCTTAAGTGCGGGAACAGCTCCGCGCACGCCAATTCAATCTGTGCCACCGCCGAGCTGATCTTCCTCAGGGAGACGTTCAGCTGCGTCAACTTCTGTTGCGGAGTGCTGCTTTCAGCTACCGCCTTGCCTTTCTTGTCCTCAGCTTTCTTGCCGGCACGCTTCTTCCGTCGCTTTGAGGAGACCACCATGTGCTCCTCCAGGCCGATGATGTTGGACTTGAACCGCTTCTTCGGAGGCTCTTCATCGGAGCTTGTTGGGAAAGCCTTGCCACCGATGTAGCTGTTGTTCTCGGAGTCTAAGGTCGTTCGAGAACGAAGTGGAGAGTCCATGGCTGAGAATGCATGTCTCAGCTGTGAGGTTTGGTATTTATAAGCGGATGAGATGTCGCTTAAGGGTATAAGCGGTATCTCATGTTGAGTTGGACACCTGGCAGAGTGTGCCAGAAACTTATCGTGGTAGGACCCACGGATAAGACGGAATTTCGGGGACGAAATTCTTTTTAAGGTGGGTAGACTGTAACAGCCCGGGTAAATTTTTGATTTTTACCGGGACTGTAGAAATTGTTTCACCGTGATTTACTGTTGAATTAATCTCGGGTAATTAATTCGAAGTAAATCGGTAGTCGTTTTTCGAAACCGAGAATTTTCCTGCGCTCGGGAGTGTCTTCCAAACTAACCGAGCCTCGGTTTTCAGTTCCGAGAGTTGGACGACGCTCAGGAGAATTAAACGGATTTTCCGAGCCCAAGTCATATTTTTTGACTCGGGACGGGAAAATACGATTTTGCCCCTGTCATCTTCCTTTTCTTCTTTTCTTTTCTTCTTTTCTTTCTTCTTTTTCTCTTTTCTTTTTCCCATTTCTTTCCCGTCACCTTCCTTCTTCCGCCCGTGACGCCGCCTCCTGCCCCACCATCTCCTCTTGCCCCTCCTCCCGTGAACCTTTGTCTGCCACCAACCCACCCTCCTGTCTCCCCGTCTCTTTCCCTGCTTCTTCTTTTCTTTTTCCTTCTTACCTTTCTCTGCAAACTCAACACACAACCATCAACCTCTTCTTCTTCCTCCTCACACGTCAAAACCGCCGCCACCTTCACGAGCCTTCACCAAGCCATCTTCCTTCCCTTCTTCCTCCCTTCACGGAGCAAGTCTCCACCACCACAACAACCACCCGAGCCGCCACCACCTGCAACACCAACCGAGACCACCACCACCGCGAGCCACCTTTGCGCACCGACCCCCACCAAAGAACACCACCACCTGCAGCCTTCACGCAACCGCAGCTACATCGCCACCACACACCCTCCTTCCTCTCCCTTCTCCCTCGCCCGCTTGCACAACGCCACCGTAGCCTTCGTCACCCGACGTGACCAGCGAGACGACCCGACAAAGCCGGCCGTCTCTCACCCTCCTCTCTCACGCCGCTGCTGTCATCAGACGTCCACCACCAGCCTTCCCTCCCTCGCCATGCCGCCCTGCTCCCGTGCCGCCGTGCTACCGCCCGCACCCGTCGCCCACCGCTCGCCGCCGCCTCTGCAAACTCAAGGTGAGCCTTGAGAAGATGGTGACCCGGTTTGGATGGGTCACGGGTCGGGTCTGACCCGGTATTGTAGCTGATGGGTTAGGGTTTGGTTTGGTGGGCTTTAGTTTGGTGGGCTTAGAGTTAGGGGTTTGGGTTGAAGGATGGGGTTGGCATGGTGGGTCTGATATTGGTTGGGCTTGGGTAGTTAGAGGGTTGGATTTTCTGTTGGGCTTAACATTATACCTGGCCCAACCCGAAATTTAAATAATATGTATATAATTATTATTGCATTTTATAATTTGGAAATATATATATATTATGGGTTATATATTTTTCTGGAAATAAATAATTATCCTCAAACAATATTCTTAAGGAATTATGATATGATTTATAACACATTAAAAAAAAGGAAATATTACTTTGTGGAAATTAATTCGATATATAAATTACGGATATGTTTCTAAATATATATATATGTATATTAATTTATTCGTATTTATTATCGGAAAAATAAGTTATATGGTTATATTTTCTGGAAATGGAGTTTTCCAAAGAAAATAATAATTGGAAACTATATTTGGAAAGCATAATAATTTTTATGGACATATTATGGAAAATATATATATTATAAATTCCAAGAAAATTATAGTAATTATTATTTTGGGAAGTTATAATTATTTTATGGAAATATATTTTGAAAAGAGTTTTAATTAAGGTATGGTACCGAAATTATATTCGGAAATATGTACGGTTAATTATTTTCGGTAAAGGTTAATAATAAAAGATGAGTAACCGGGATGGGTTTATTTCGTAAAATTGGCATCATGACATACTCTTATGTGCATTTATGTGAATATATGTGGTTTTGTTGTATAGGTTCGGATATCAGGCAGTTTCCCGAGGAGCCTGCGTCGGACCGGTCATTATTACCGGAGTTGAGTAATCGGCTAAGGTGAGGTTAAGTAAATATTTATTTACATCCCGTGATATCAAGTTGCTGTTTGTTTACTGAGTCCAATGATGCTGGTATGATACTTTGTGGCTGTGTATGGCTTGTTGTGTGATGAATTGAGATGATAATTGTTGCCGTTGATGTTGTGTAATTATTATTGTTGTTGATATTATTGATGATGTTGGGATTTGTGGATATAAGTGAGATTGTTGCTGTCGTTGACTGTAGAATTGTGTGAGTTGAGTACCGGAGGTACTATTATGTGATGACAGTTTGGTATTGGATATTATCCAGACGAGCGGAGAGGCTGCGAGCCTGCTCGGGATAATGAGATAATGGTTGGATGATAGAAATGTAGTAACTAGTCGAGGGGAAAGAAAATAATAAAATGGAAACACTTAGACATCTAGTAAGTCACAGTTAAATGTTGGAACAGCCAGATGGTAGTCTTAGATTATGGTGCTGGGGGAGAGTTAGTGGTTGGTGCCTGCTCCCTGTCTGTACCAAGTTATTGTTATTGTTTGGGCACTGGGGGAGAGTTAGTGGTTGGTCCTGCTCCCTGTCTGTGCCAGTTATTACGTGGAGGTACCGGGGAGGGGTCCACGGGCTAGCTAGCTTGACTACCAGGCGACGGCCATCATTTAACTTGTGATAGGGGCCCTGATAATAAAATTGGAATAGCGTGTCTAGAATCACCAGTGTGTATTTAAGGTTCGTGAGAACCTTGGTTAATTGTTGTGTTGTGACTTGAAATAGTTACGGTGTATGTATATGTATATTTGCTTATGGGTTTACCCGGTGGGCACTTCGGACTCACCCCTCACCTGCGGGCTTTCATCCCGTAGGTTGAGTTATTTGTGGTTCAGGTATATTGCATTCCAGACAGGCTGCGGCGTTATCCCTTGGACAGGACTCGGATCCATTAGTTGCATCATGGGTTGCATACAGAGTCATTGTGAGTCGTTAAGTCTTCCGCTGTGCTGTTTATTTTGCCGTTGGGCCGTAGGCCATATTGTTGTTGCTTACAGTGTTTATGTGAGTTAAAGTCTTCCGCTGTGCATATTATTATTGTTGTTGGGCCATTGGGCCGATTTTATTATTATTGATGTTTGTTATTTTGGGCCGTTGGGGCCGAGTTGTCGTTGTACACACTGTATGCTGAGTCATGTTGGGTTGGGTCGTCACAGTTCCGGCACGTGTTTACTGTGTACGGTAAATACGGGTCGGGGCGTTTCA
Organism: Turnera subulata; assembly: GCA_028386065.3. Classification (NCBI taxonomy): domain Eukaryota; kingdom Viridiplantae; phylum Streptophyta; class Magnoliopsida; order Malpighiales; family Passifloraceae; genus Turnera; species Turnera subulata. Next base: position 73,562 of record JAKUCV010000963.1, on the reverse strand, counting down.
GAAATTTATATTGCTAGTAACATGAAGCCTGAAGCTTTTGCCATAAGCCTAATGGCAAGATATGACTGTGCTCTTATCTTCGGGATATAATAGATATGGTATTATATTAACCTTGAAAGCCCGAGAGAATATAGTTTGTTTTGTAGATACAGGTCCTCCATTTGATCCACATAAAGCACAAACAGACATGGGCTACTTCTTTACACATGATATTGCTATATCATCGGGACCACAAAAGCAAGAGGGCAAGGAAAATGCTCCAACAACAAATTATGAAGATAATGCTGCCTATAATGTCCAATTTAAGTAGTGACATTATCAAATGTGATCGAACAAAGCACTCGTCGCCAGAAGTTGACAAGGATGATTGTCATACAATAACATCAAGAAATCAAGAGAGGCCAAAATGAGGGTGAGTACGCACTACACTCTTTTTTCCTTCACCAAGTTTTTATCCCACTGGGTTTTTCTTGGTAAGGTTTTTAATGAGGCAGTTCTCCCTAAGCGTATTCTACCTAATACATAATGATATTCAAGGGGGAGTGTTATAAAATGAGATGTGAATGTCATGCTCAATAGTACTCCACCTACCAGCCATCTGCCTATTTATTGTACAATATCAGTTTGTGAAAAGATGAATGGAAATAGCTCAGCTCCTCTTCCTTCTCTTGTTCCTCTACTTCTTCTCTACTACAAAGATAATAATACACTGCTTCAAACACATTATTTACAACAGACAAAACGTTTTGTTGACGGAACAAATTATCCTTTATCCATTTCCTCTTGTTGAATAGATTTAGAGAAAAAAAAAAAACAGGAGAGTACTAGTATAGCAGCTAACCTCCGAAAGTTTGCTTTTGATATTTGTTTTTTTGGAAAACTTGAAATTGAAAATGCTTTTGTTTCGTCCTGATAAAGAACATGCTTATTCTATTTGGATAAATTGTACTTAAAACACTAATTTTACTGATACTTAATTTTGTTGCTGAAAATGTATAACAACCGTAGATGGAAAGTGGAGGTGCATCATGATTTCAGTTAACTATTTCTAATTATTAGTTATACACACTTTGCCTAGCTACATGAAAGAAAAGTTATACATGCTGTCCGTGATCAGCTATCCATAGGAGAATGCATAAAAGTGATAATATTGCAGATAATCCTTGATGGCTTGCTTGGAGACTGGCGCTTTGTTTCCAGCACCGCACGCGGCATCAACTCTCAAAACTTACTTTTTCCACCTTTTCACATGTTTTTTTATGAAATTTCCCTAATTTGTTTAATTTTGGCCCTCCTTAGGATTTATTCTTACAATTTTAGCCCTCCTAATAAAAATTCCTGAATCCCGCCTTTGTTTGGATTCATTCAAATAATGAAAATTTCTGCATATGCGGTGGCGACTTTAAAAATAAGTATGTGATGTTTCTTATCCTGATCAACTTTTTAATAATTCTTTCAGCTGCAGCAACTTGAGGATTGTCACAAGTATCAGAATATAATCAATTCCGAAGTTGAAAGATTTGGGAAGTTTCATGACAAAACCTCATGTTACGATTTTATATCTAGTTACCTGCCTTTTGCTTTGTTATAGAGAAATTGATAGACTAGCCCGACTGAGTCCACTTTCTATTGGGTATCACTTTTAAACTTTCGGCCTTTTAATTAGCTCCACGGATATTGGTATGGACTAATGTACTAGACCGGGCAATCGGTAAACTTGGTACCCCAAATTGGGTCCTATCTAGTAAACTTCATCACCAAGTAATAACTAAATAAACAAGTAGCTCAAATCGCAACAAGGATGGCTTCATAAGAATGATTAGTGATTACAAGCAAATGTCTAGAAAAAACCATATTCATGATAGCATAAAAAATCTTTCCTCTTTAGTTAGAAGATGCCTTACAGTTGCACCTGATCAACCTCACTTTGGTAAGTACCACCTGATCTTGAGGGCTGTTTTGCGGATCAAAACTTGAAATTCAGAATATTTGATGTACCTTTATTTGTCTCTTGTTTTAAATTTACCTTTTCATTTTACTAAATGCTTCAAAAAAAATTGAAATTCAGAATGTTTTGAAACCGCCCGCATGCTTGTATAGTCATACTTTTCATGATATTCTGTTCATTGTAAGCCTAGTGTGGTTAAATTACAAGTATACCCTCTTAAAGCACATAGTTGCTTTCACACCGTTCACCTCTGAGTAGGGCACAGTTCGATAATAGCTCGTTCGAACCTAGCTCGTTAAAGAAACGACCCAAGTCTGAACTTGTCTGTAAAAAACCGAAACTAAATGAGCCGAGCCCGGGCTTGCTGAAACTCGACTCGTTAGCTTGGCTCATTTAGGTCGATTAAGTAACTTGTGAGAAATTCATCAGTCATGTTTTCTTAAAAAATTAAGCTTATAAATTATATTATATTAGATTGAACTTTAGATGATAAAATAACTTAATTAGGTCATAATCAACAAACTAAAATAACTTAATTAACTTATATTGTATTTTATTTCAAAATCTTGAATCTGGAATAATGATTTATTTTTATTTTTATTGAATATAATAGATCTATCATATTTTTTAAAAAAATATTTCTATCAATATCTCATTAATAAAATACTTTTAATTTTATATGATATTATAGTTGATATGGTTTATTAATTAATAATATATATTTTTCATGACCTTTATTGGCTCGTTTATAGCTCAATAAGGCTTACTAAACGAGCCGAGCCTGAGCCAACCAAAATCTTAATGAGCCAAGCTCGAGCTTAATATCTAGACTCGAGACGAACACGAGGTGAGCTTGAGCTGGTTAAATTTTCACGAGCCGAGCCTGAGTCATCAAAAGCTCGACTCATTTGCAGCCCTACCTCTGAGTATCAGTAATTAAGTATGTTGTTGCGCTGCTCTTGAGCTGGGTTTCCTTCCTACACTTGTTGCGTTAGAAATTTTGTTCACATTGGTGAACACGCTCTGCTTCTACCAAAAACTAAAAAGCGGTATTTTTTTAAACATCACAAAGGATCCTTTAACCACCATTAAATTCCTTTCAGTTCCATTGTATGGGCTTTCTAAGTGAGCACATCAACATCATGTCAAGTTTGGGGATAATGAATTTATCATTGTTTATTATAAATATGTAAGAAGAGAGTACAAAAAATGAATTCGCCCTTAGTTCCATTGGTTATTCTATTTTTTTTTTGAACGGTGCATTGGTTATTCTATTGGTGTGTTAGGAATCTGCAATTTTTTAGGATGGGGTACACTCTTCATATTTGAAATTGGATATAACAAAGTCAGGCAAATGGGTATTTGGGGAAGGTGTTAATGCCTAAGACTAGCTTTATTGATGGAGTTCCTCATACGAAGTTGGAAAGACTATGGTGGTGGCAATTCAGCTTGTGTTTGGGTACGTAAGGATAAGGTCTATATATATATGTAAACCTCGACTCTTCTTTTTTATATTTTTTTCAAAGAACATTATGACCCAGCTGTTAATGTTCTAACGCCAAACCAATTTACAACATTCATTCTGTCAGGGTTTAGTGCATGCCATAAAATTCCCTTGCCATTGCACAGCAGCTGTCTTCTTCTCATCTGGATTTCAGCATCTATGCCTTTGGTGTTGACCAAGTAAACATCAGTTCTTCCATTTAAGCATAGTGATATCGGTGCTTAGTTACTAGATCATTTGACAAATGGTTTAATAATATTTTGCGTCTGCATGGATAGAATTAATAGTAATTGTCATTTTGAAAGAAGACATGTTATCATAATTCAATTTTCCTGTTTTCTTTGGTTGGCTTTCCTTGCAAAGCTCATTATGTTATTGAATAGTTTTATCTTCAAGTGTTCTATTGCTGCACCTCTTTTTTTTTATTATTATTGATTCTAAAGTGTTGCACTTTACTTTCTTCTCATATTACTCTGCTATATTTTTGCACGATTTTTGGGTTTTTTGGGCCCTCATGTTTAGTGGTTTGGCCAATTTGGTATCCTGACATTTTTTTTGCCGGGCATATACCCTGACTTTGCATGGGCAGGCCAAACGTGATCCCCCGGTCAGGTACCTGCTGACGTGGCGGGCTGCCCGGATTTGGGCTTCTTGGGTTGCACCAAAACGACATCGTCTCGTGCCAAAACAACGTCGTTTCAGTTACACCTAGGATCCATGTGTCACTGTGGGTCCTTCAAGCTTTCCGCCCGAAATTTTGACCCAGCCGCTTCAAAAACTCAATACTAACCCATAAACCCGACCCAAGTCCAGATTGATTTTTTTAGAGTAGATTTGCTAAACAATTTGTATTTATTTTTGTAATCATTACCTTATTAGAGTTTATAAAATTAAAATTAAAGGATAATTATAAAACTAAAAATCAATGGACTGGTAAAAAAAAGATAGATATATATTTTTTAAAGCCAAATTTCTTCAACGTGTAGAATGAATACTACCACCAAAAAAAATGAAGACCCCCACAAGCCATCCCTAACCCCATGACCGATCCACCATCACCACCACCCTCTTCAAACACTCTCTTCAAACACACACCTCTCTCCCCTGCATACAACGACGGCGACACAACGGCCAGGAACGACGGCTTCTCCACCTCGGGCACGCTTAGCTGCTACATGTAGTGCCCAGAGCGTGTATAGAACGCCGTGAGGTTTGGGAAATCGGAACCGGTACCGGTGAGACGACATGGACCTTCTGGTGCTCGTATGTCGCGGCGGTATGCTTCGGGCTCTCTACACGAACCTTCTGGATCTCTCTCTGCTCGCGCGCAACAGCTAGGATCGACTCGGTTTTGGTCCGATCAGGGGCGGTAGTACCTCGATCTGGTTAAATCCAGCCCGGCAACTTTTTTCCCAACCGTTTTGAACCTCTGACGACGGACGGTGGTCCTTAGGCGGCGACTTGAAGGTGTGGGCCGTTGTATCCGGCTTTGGTTTTGTTGTTTCCCGGCAGCTTTCGGGTGTTGTTGGATCTGGCCAGATTTGACCGGATTTGGCCGGCTATGGCTCGATCTTGGCGTTGGTGGATTTGATGCATGTATATGGCGATAGCTTTATTTTCTGATTTGTCAATATTTTGTTCTTTTCTTTTGAAAACTGTTAAGATTTGGTGGGTATGATTATTACGATGTAATTGATGTATCATATCTAATAAACTTGTCCTATTTTTCTTATTCACTATTAAGATAATTGTTAGGTGGTGTTAAAATAATAGTTCGGTTTATATAAAAAAAAGATAATTATTTTTGGTGGTGGTTTATTTGGGGAGAATGAGAATAAATTCGATTTTGGGGAAAACTAATTGGGAGCGGGTTCAAAATTCCACACGCCCCAGCGTGGGGTTTTAATTTTTGGAAGTGGGCGGGTGAAACTGGGCGGGTCGGGTGTGATCGCGGTCCGGAGCGGTTTCGGTTCGATATGGGAAGAATTTGGGGCTTTAAGTGAAGTGGGCCCTACTGAGCCACCTGCATCTGACGTGGCATGAAACGGTGTCGTTTTTTCTCTTAAAACGACGTTGTTTTGCTACAGTAACACGCGCAAATACGCGGGCAGCCTCCACGTCAGCAGGTGCCTGACCAGGGGTCTACGTTTGGCCTGCCCATGCATTCTCGGGGTACCTGCCCGGCCGGGTTAATTACATTTTACCCCCCTGAATTCTACTTCTATTTTAACTCACCACCTGAACTATTTTTTCCCAAATATAACCACTCGAATTCTTAATTGAATACAATAAACTGGTTCCGTCCCGTTTCCAGATGATTCCGTCTGTTTCACTAACGGGAGACACGGATGGTTGCCACGTGTCTTAATCCAATCCGTCAATTTCAAACTCGAAAGTTGTGTACATAACTTCCAAAATAAATATTTGCCTAACCTTCCAAAAAATAAAACAACCTTTCACTTTTCTCTTTTCTCTCCCGGCTAACTCTCCATAACCCTTCTTCTTCTTTCTCTCTTCCATCATAACCATGGCTGTGACTCTTGAATGTAACAACTCTACTAACACAGACATATAAAGAACTAAAGAAGTAGAAGGGAGAGGGAAGAGGATCGTGTGGCCGGACGACGGACGTATCGTCTGGCTGTGCAGGGGTAGAAAAGGAACTTGATTGAGTAGTTAGAGGGAGAGAGATCGGGTTGCTATTCACTGTTAGTGGTCATTGTAGTTGTTGAAGAAGTCACTAAGGTAAGGTTTTAACTTTTTTTCTCTATTCTCTTATTGTTCTAGATGACTATAGAGTTACAGACGGGGTTTCGTTATATAGAGGGTAATTTGCGTTTTTATGATGTGGGTTTGCATGCATCATAATAGTGACGGTTGAGAGTAGATTGAAGTTTGTGGATGTTATGTTTGGAAAAATTCCTTCTGTTAATCCCTTCTCTAACTTTTAAATAGATTGTTAACAGAAATTCAGAGGGATTTACCGTTTGTGGGGAAGCACAACCATTGCACCATTGATGATAATTATGGTTGACAGTAGCAATTAAGGTAAGTTTGATGGAGGAGCCAACTATGTTATTTATTGTTTACATATTGTAGCATATAACAGTTTTTTGAAGAAATGGTTGAAATGTGGTGGTATCTATGTTATTTACGTACATCTTATAGATGAGGCAAAATATTTTAGGGCTTGCAAGGGTATAATTGTGCCTGGTTAATGAGGATGCTTATTCTTTTGTTAATTTTGTTGGTGCGTAAGGTAGTGAAAATCCCTCTTGGTCAATGCATTTGTCCTAGTGCGTTGTAGTTAATTGATCCTGTACCAACCATTCGCTACGTTGTGTTAGCAGTTAAAGAATTTCACAATTTCATAAGTTAATTATGTTGCTCTGTCAGTGTTACTCTATCATTGTTGGTCTGTTACTTTAATACATTATGCTTGTGCTATTGAGTTTTCAGATTGCATTGTCACTTTGATTTTGCAATTTAAGATGGTGTCGTGTGTACTTATGCTTTGATGTAATGACAGTTATGGACCTACAGTGGAAATTGCAATTTGGTGGTGTATGGCATCATAATACTCCACAAATGGAGTATGTCGGAGGGTTATGCATCGAGGGTAAAACTGCAAGTGAAAGTGTATCTCTGGTTGAATGGGAGTGCCTAATGAATGGATACGGCTATTTCACTCCATTTCAGTGGTTTTACAAATTTGGAGAAGAAGGTATGCGAGAGTTGAAGCAAGTAAGAGATGACATCCACCTACTTCAAGTTGTAGATGACATGGAGCAGAGAGAGATCGATTCAATTCATGTCTTTGTGAAGCATGAATGGAATGATGCACAACTCATTGGTGATGAAGACTTGCTGAATATTAATGTTGAAAACTTGCTTAATGTTGAAGTTCCACAAGTAGAGAATGTACAGTTGGGCAATGATGATGAAGAGGCAGCTGCTTATGATGAAGAGGAGGAGGAAGATTTCGATTATATGCCTTCAGAAGTATCTGAGCTTGAAGAATCAGATGAGGATGCAATAGATTTTAATGATCTATATGAAGAGGAGTTCAATCCAATTGATATTCAAGAGGCAATGGGAATAAAAAAGAGGAGTAAGATTTGTAATGAAGAAGGAACATCATCTAGGGGTGTTGCAAATCACACGGAATTAGATGAAGAAGAGGTAGATTATGACAGTGACAGATTGGGAAGTCCAGTTGCCTCAGATGGTGAAGTAAGAGATGGGTTTGAAGAGTTTGATGAACAAACTGACATGAATGAGGCTATTGAATTTGTTGAAGGCATGAAATTCAAGGACTTCAGGGTGTTCAGAGAGGCTCTGATAGAATATTCACTTCAATGTGGACATGATTTCAAGTTTGTGCAGAATGAGAGGAAGCGAATCACTGCAAAATGTCTTTCTACAAAATGCCCATAGAGGATTCATAGCTCTCTTGGGCCTAAGAAGGATTGCTGGATGGTTAAGAGATATAAAGGCCCTCTCACTTGTGGCAGAACGTTTGATCACAAAAAAGCCTCTGCACGGTAGATAGCTGCAAAATATATAGAAGATGTCAGAGACAATCCTGGAATTGATCCCACTGTACTTGAAGGTAGACTTAGAAGAGAGCGACAATTGATTGTTTCCAGCAGTAAATGTTATAGAGCCAAGAGACTTGCCACAAAGCAAATTCATGGTAATGAATTGGAACAGTATGCATTATTGCGAAATTATTGTGAGGCAGTCTTAAAGTATAACCCAGGGAGCTCTGTGAAGTTGTCCACACAGAATGGAAGGTTCCAAAGGTTATATATATGCTTGAGGGCATGTAAAGTGGGATTCAAAGGAGGGTGCAGACCTTTCATTGGCATTGATGGTTGTCATTTGAAAGGCATATACAAAGGACAACAACTACTGGCTGCTGTAGCTAAAGATGCAAACGATAATATTTATCCAATTGCATGGGCTGTGGTTGAGTCAGAATGCAAGGATTCATGGGCATGGTTCTTGGACTTGTTGTTTGAAGATATTGGTTCACCTCAAGAAAATAGATGGGTGTTTATATCTGATAGGCAGAAGGTAATATTCAAACAACCTCAACTTGTTTAATTCTTAATACTTGTCATTATCGTGTTCGGTAACTTCTAGCAATGGTTTCTCCCTCTTCCTTGTTGTTCTAGGGATTGACGAGCTTATTTGACAATGAGCTAAGCTTTTTAGAGCACAGATTCTGCCTTAGACACCTTTGGTGCAATTTCAGAAAACAATGGCCATCAAAAACCTTCAAAGACTTTCTATGGAATGCTGCCAGAGCCTACACAGAGAGTAGTTTCAACTTTTGGATGGACAAGCTGAAGGAACTTAATGGTGGTGGAAATGAAGCTTATGAGTGGCTGATGCGGATTGATCTCCGACTTTGGGCTAGGCATATGATGAGCCCGAGGATAAGGTGCGAATTGCTTCTCAACAATTTGGCCGAGAGCTTTAATGCTCTAATTCTGGAGGCAAGAGACAAACCCATCATAACTTTGATGGAAAGCATCCGCAGACTATTGATGAAGAGGTTTGTCAAGAAGCAGGACTTTGTTAAAGGCTATGACCAGAATCTTTGTCCAAGGATATTCAAGAAATTGGAGAAAGCAAAGCATGATTCTACTACATGCATTGTCATCCCAGGTGGTCATGGACACCACTTTGAAGTCACTCATAGTTATGGAGCCAAGACTGTTTGCGATCTAAGGGAGATGAGTTGTACCTGCAAGAAGTGGGATTATACAGGGATCCCTTGCTTGCATGCATGTGCCTCAATCATGTATGCTAATTTGGATCCTGAAGATTTTGTCCACCGGTGCTACACAATGAAGAACTTTGAGCTTTGTTATGCACAAGGCATTGACCCTATTCCTGGTAAAGATGATTGGCCACAAGCTAATGGTGAACCTTGCCTACCTCCTGAAGTGTTAATGGAGAAAAAATGTGGAAAGAGGCCAATGGCAAGGAGAAGAGAGGAGGGTGAAGAAAGAGCTGCTAATCCGTACAAAAGCACTAGACGTGGAACTCAAATTACATGTCAAAATTGCCTTCAACTTGGGCATAACATTCTTACCTGTGGCAATGCAAGACATCCAAATGCAAAACCACGCAAAGAGACTTCTACCAAAAAGCAAAGAGTTGAGGGCACATCATCCAGGGACAATCAACAGCTTCCACCGACTGTGAATGCTGAGAGTCAAACTAACCCAGCACGGAGGCCTCCAAAATTACAAGTTAATATTTCTTTTTAGTTTTTCAAATGTCCAAGGCTTTATATATTTAATCGTCATCTAATTAGTTTACTTTTCCTTTCCTTAATTTTTTAATGATTTTTATTTCTTTTCCTTGCATAAGATACACTAATTTTTTTAAGATTGACTACCTAATAAAAATTCTGTCTAATTCAAGCTTACTTTTTATGTCTTGTGACAGTTACCAAGTGAAACCTCAATATCATTGGGTAGGAATGCATTTAGAACTGGTGGTTCTTCGAGTCAACCAGTTAAGTGATCTATGTTATTTCTTCCTTTTCCTTGCATACAATTCTCTAATACTAATATTTATGGATGCTAACTTAGTTTCTTCTGTAGTTGCCATCTGGGAGCTCCATGCGATCATCTATCCCATCAAGGAATTCAAATCCTGCTGCAAAGCCTTGGACTGTGCGTAAGGAGTTCCCTGTGAGCAAATTGTGGAAGCCTTGATCTATCATTATGTATCACTTTTTGTATAGCACTTAGCATAGGGAATGCATGCTATATTTTTGCCAGCTACTGTTATGTCTGAGAATTAAACTCTTGCAGTATATTTTATATAGCACTTAGCATAGGGAATGCATACTATATTTTTGCCAGCCACCACTCATATGTTTGAGAATTAAACTCGTGGCGTATATTTTGTATAGCACTTTGCATATAGAATGCATGCTAATATTACTGTCACTGTATGTATTTGTTGAGAAATATACTCAATAGCTTCCCTGTTTTTGGTACTATAATAGCATTGCTGTTGAAAGCCATTTGTGCTTGGTATGGTACTTCTCAATATCTTCTGTGTTGATTCTGCTACCCACTTTTATGGTTTGGCTTTTTTTATTCCATTTCATATTTCGTGGAATTGCTCATCATCTTTTGTGATGCACATACTCTCTATAATGTTCTGTTGCATTTTCTGTTGGTATTACTGCAGTATATAGCTTTGTATGCATTTGATGACGTTTGGGGACAGTTTATCAATCATTCATATACATTTGTAGGTCATTTATTACACTAGGTATTTAAGATAATTTATTATGCTCAATCTTAGTCTTTAGTCCTCTATTGTTGCTGTAATTAACATATGCATTTGTGTTGATTTAGGCTATCTTCTTTATTTTCGAAAATTATGCATGAATTTCCTTCATGATCAGATCACGTATTTAGGATAATAACCATGCATTAATTTCAATTAGTACATAATTCCAGTACATTATACCTTCTGCACTTTTACATCCCATGGAGAATGACCACTATTAATACACAAACTATTACATTAATTGCAAACATAAATATTAGAACCATCATCCCTAACTTGGCATGCATTTTCAACTCTGTCATTGCATTACCCAAAGTCTCAAACTTTTGCAAGCATGCTTGGATACCATTAGTGCATGCTTTCATCTTTCCATTATTGTCTTTGCATCCATTTTCTTCTGTATTGCTTTCCATCTTCACACAATCACCATATCTTCCTATAAGTTTGTGATGAGAATGTTGATTTCTATGGAATTTGTATTGATTTCTATGGGTGTTTTGTTATTGAATGGGAATGAATGTTTTTTGAGATGAAAAGAAAGGAATGGTAATGGTAGTGGTAGGCAATAAAGGATAAATTGGTGGATGGAAATGGTGTGGTGGGTGCGTAGGTTTTATTGTGAAGCTTGGCAGGTGCAGCTTGGCGGGAAAGAATGGAGGGAAATGGTGGAGGGAACAAATTTGGAGGGAAATGGTGGAGGGAACAAATTTGGAGGCAATGTTTGTGATTGGTCCACATGTACTCTTAATTTTCCTCCAATCTGTGCAATTGACCACCTAACGTTACAAACTGGACGCAAACCTAATTTTGGTTAACAGATCAGCCTATTTGAACAAATCATAGAATTCGGGGGGTCAATTGTCGGAAAAAATAGTTCAGGTGGTGAGTTAAAATAAAAGTAGAATTCAAGGGGGTAAAATGTAATTAACCCAAAACCAGGCCAAAAGAAATGTCGGGGTACCAAATTGGCCACACCACAAAATATTGGGACCCAAAAAAACCCAAAAACCCTATTTTTGCATATCCTCTGAACATGTCTCTTGTACTTACTTGGCCTGTGCTGATGCCTTAGCGGCTTTTGTTCCATGAACCACCTCCCTTAAAGATTTCAATGTATTAAAGTTGCAGCATATGCATTATTTTTTTTCCTCTTTTCCAACATTATCATTGACTGATGGAGAATTAGTAATTTTTTTTAGTGAGGAGAATCAGTAATTTTAAGATAACTGTTTTATTCAAGCTAATTTTGAGGGTATAAACTGTTCTACTAATTTACAAATAATTAAGGCAAAGAAATCATAGCTTGAGCTGGTTGGAAAATAGAAAAACTTAATTGGTGTATCATGTATGTGTATGTGATAAGTTTTTTCTTTTTTGGAGAATGTGTAACTGATAAGCTTTTTTTTTAAGAATGTGTATTTGATAAGGTTAAAATTATGCAAGCAGAATAAAATAAATTGAAGGACATAAAAAAACTAAAATAATACTTAAGCATAGCATTACATGAGTCTGTAAAAAAATTAGTGCTTTTGATGCAAACTAGTGCTGCTTAGGCATAGCATTACACGGGTCTGTAATAGTCTAGTTATTTACTCTGTTCCTTTTAAACTTTAATATAATTCCTGATTTTCATGACAAAAAGAAAAAAAATACTACATTTACCATGCCCACGACTAGAGAGTCTTGCGAATTGAGTGAGTTTGGATTGAAAGTGAAGGGACAACTACCCAAACAGGTTGCTAGGTCACGATAGGTACATCTTCTTCCCGTTTTTTGCTGCCGAGCCAGTAAGTGAGCTTCCCTATTCAGGTTGATCCATATATCTGTTCCTGTAAAGAAATCACAAGTGTAAATTTTGGTTACAATATTATAATATTAGTTACACACATAAAATCAAGTTTGTTGTATTGGGTGGAGTTTCTCACCTAACTAGCAGCATCAACTTCTATTAGCGAGGCTCCTTGTGACTAGTTCTTAAATATTTGGAGTGGTTCAGTATCTCCAATTACCAGATAGCCTATAGGCTTTATGCTTTACAATTAGCCATCTCTAATCAGTTTCCAGTTCACATGAAAATGAAAGTGATTTAGTTAATCAATAATTTTAACGAGGAGAAGGTATGTTCTTTCTTTTTCTATTTTGTTTATGTTTTTGCTTCTTTTTCAATGATTTTAATGCAATTGATTTAGTTTATAGATAAAGGATCTCAAAGAAACAAACTTTGATTACATATTATGTTGCAAATAAAAGCCCAATATATATATACATGGGAAATTCTACCGCACCTTTGGCAACGTATGGGGTACTGAAACCCATGCTGACATGGACCAATTAAAAAATTACTGACATAAATTATTACTTTAATATTTTCATAATTTTATGGAATAGCCCTTTAAATGTTTATAATTACTAAATTACCCAACATTTTTAAGAATTTCAATAAAGACTAGATAATATTGTGAAATTGCTATTTTGGAGTGTGGATCATGCTGAATTTTTTTTTACGTCATTTGAAAAAAGTTAACAATTCAGAATTTGATAAATACTATCTACATTTCATTGGAATTTTTTGTAAATTTGAAGTTGTACTGAATAATTCATTCTATATTTGGATGAATATTTTCAGTATTTAGTTGAAAATTTTTAAAAAATTTAAAAGATATAGAATAATCCATTCCAAAATTTTCATTATTTCATTGAAAATTATAGAAATTCTAAGTGCAATGGAATAATTTATTCAAATTATTTTATAAGTCTTTCAAATATTTCATATAAAAATATAAATAATTATAGAAAAATTTGTTCCATAGTCTTCTAAATATTGTTAGGATTTCATTAAAAAATTCTATATAATTATAGAATAATTCCTTTGCAACGATTAGGTAAAACAAGTAATGGTTACACAATACCAAAGCGCCTAGATGTAATTTCAACTATATAAATTTTTTTATTTTTTATTAAAAAAAAAGTTTATTTCAGGTTTTATTTTTGTTACATATAAAAATTTTAAAAAAGCTTTCAAAGAAAAACTAGAATATTTATAAAATTTTGACATGAATTATTCTATAACTTTTAAAATTCTAAAATTTTTTTAATGAAACACTTAAAATATTTTTTAAATTAATGAGTGAATTATTATTGTAACAGCCCGGGTAAAATTTGGATTTTTACCGGGACTGTTAAAGTCGTTATACAGTGATTTACCGAACGAATTAATCTTGGGTAATCAATTCACGGTAAAATGGGGGTCGTTTTTCGAAACCGAGAATTTTCCCGCGCCCGGGAGTGTCTTTCTAACTAACCGAGCCTCGGTTTCCAGTTCTGAGACTTGGACGACGTTCAGGAGAATTAATCGGACTTTTCGAGCCCAAGTTGTATTTTTGGACTCGGGACGGAATTTGTCGGAAAGACGGGAGTATCCCTGCGTCTACGGGATTCCGACGCGAGAATCCGGACCGGCCATATGAGGCTTGCCCGAGCCACTCTTCTTCCTCCTCTCTCCTTTCTCTTTCTCTTTCCCGGCTACGTTTTTCCTCTCTCCCGGTTTTTCCCCGGCCACGTGGGCCCTACTTTCTTCTCTCTTTTCTTTCTTATCCTCCCCTTCCTTTCTTTTCTCTTTTCTTTTCTTTTCTTCTCCATTTTTCTTTCTTCTCAGCCGCCTCACCCGTGACCGACACTTCCTCCCCACTACCATCTTTTCTTCCTTTCTTCCTTTGTCTTTGTCCTCTCTTTTATTTCTCCCTTATTTCTCCTCTTCTCTGCCTCCTCCACACACACGCCTCCTCCCTACACCCCTCTCTCTCTGGTCTCTACTTCTCTCTTACCTCTACCTCACTTCCTCTTCGACACCGCTTCTTCTCCTTATTCGCCTCCTCGCTCAACGCAGCAGGGCGAACGCCGCCGCCCGGTCGCACCACCCCGCCCTCAAAATCTCCTCTTTCTTCCTCGCCGCGTGCAGCACCCACCGCCCACGAACCACCAACGTCGCCTCCTTCCTCCTCGGCCACAGATCGGCACCGCCTGCATCTCCACTCGCCTGTGCCGCCGTCGCCGGAGCTGCAACATCGACAGTCACCTGCGGGTCTCGCCACTTCGCCGTCTCCCCTCTCTTCGCTACTGACGCGAGACGACCACAAGCCGCCACCGGATCCGCCGCGTCGTCCACCACAGCTCGCCGCCGCAGCAGCACGAACCGCCGCCGTTCTCTGCCTCTGATCTGCCGCTTGTCGTTGCCGCGTGGGTAAAAACCCGACGACCCTTGCCTTTCCCTTCTGCTGTCTCTGTTCTTTCTTTCCTCTAACTCGATTCATGACTAAATGAACTAATCGGGTTTTTGCTGGATGGATTAATTGATCTTGGTTGTGTTTGGTTTCTTGTTGAGTGAATCGAGTATGGATGTGTGTGTTTGCTGGGTGATGACGAGGTAGATGTGGACATGGAGGTGTTGTGGAGTTGGGTTAAATTGCTGCTGGATGGAAGCAGTTACTGTTCCGGCGTGAACAATAACCGTGAGCATCCTTTGCTGCCGTGAACAGTGATTCCGGCGAGGATTCCGGCAGTCTCGGGATTTTCCGGCGAGGCCCGGACAACTCCAGTGTGAACAGTGCGTCTTCAGCAAACGGAACTCAAAGGACGGATGCTTCGGTAATTCCTTGGACCCGAATTATACCTTGGCGCGGATTTGGGCTCGGTTTGCACACGGACTCGAAAACGGGCCGAACGTGCGGAGGCCCATAATACCGTGACATATATGCATTACCAACGGACCCCGAACTCTAATAACGAAACCCGAAAAACGTTAACGAACCCGGACTCTAATTGTTTTAATTAAAATAAAGATTTAATTTAATTAATCAAATACTAACCTTTAATTCTATTTATGTTCTGTAACTTGATTTATAATTTTATTTCTGTTTGGACTATTAAAAGGCCTATAATATTTAGATTCCGGTTTATTTAATTTATACTTGGACTGTTAATAATTAAAAGCCCAAAAATACTTATTAACTTGATTTAGTTGTCAAATGTAAACTAAAAACATATATATATATATGATTATCTATGAATTGTAAACACATATGTATAAATGACTATATATATATATTCTACTAGATTTATGTTTAGCTAAATAAGGAAGTTGCAACTTTATTTATCACATAAATATATATATGGCAAAATGGGAATTACCTACTATATATGTATAAATATGGTCATACTAGATATACGTATAATCTAGTATCGATTTATGTATAAAAATACGTATATATACATGTATTTTAATATGTTTATGATTTCTCTTATCTTAAGTGACCAATGGGCCGGGATATCGGCTAGAACGTTCGGTTTGGTTTTAATTTAAAAATTAAGTATAATTAGAATATCGATAGGAAGCTCGGTTTCGGTTTTAATTTGAAATTTAGTATAAATGGTATAATGAATAAAGAGGTTAATTTCGTAATAAAGAAGTTGTATATAAGGCAAGCCGTATAACGATTTCTAAACCGGTAACATGCATAATCATTTTGTTGTGCATTATAAGTGATTGTTTTGTTCCTATATGTACGTATAGGGTATCGGGATTTGACCGGATAGCAGATTCAGAGACATACCAGGTGAGGATGGATAAACCTTGATATGTGCCCGTAATACTGTGTATGCTTTGTTGTTTGATTGAACCGTTGAAATGATCCTTGTTAGTTATTTGATTGCCGTGAATGTTGATGCTGTTGTAGAAACGTGTTAGTCTTGTGTATGTCGTGTTGGAAATATTGTTGAACGGTTTGATATTGTTGAATTGTTTGATGTGAAAGTTTGGTGAAATGAAATTGTTGACTGGTTGTGCTGAGAAATATCCTATGATGATTAAAAGTTGAGTAATTACTGGATTGTGATATTGGTTCTTGGATGATGTGTTGAGGATGATGTTGGATTATTGATTGTGGATAATTGGGAAAAGGATAACGGAAATTGGAATGAAAATTGGAACTTAATTGAGATGATGTAATTGTCACTTGGAAAGTAGTGGTACGACTAGATGGTTAGAGACTAGTTCTGTGGTG
>JAKUCV010000963.1:39920-56564 GCA_028386065.3 Turnera subulata | reverse complement strand
AACCGAATCCACACCGGAATAGGAGAGATCCTGAGACTGTGTAGGGATGGGGCTGCACAGTTGGGGCGATTTCATAATTATACGGGTATGGGACTGTATAATTAAGAATAGCTCAAATGAAGTGATTTCGAGGTTGTACAGGTATGGGACTGCACAATCGAGAATAGCTTAAACGGTTTGATGGGTACTAACTATATCAACAAGGTGCACCTACCTTTTGGCGCTCATTCCAGAAGAACTCTAAAGTTAAACGTGCTTGACTTGGAGAAATTCTAGGATGGGTGACCTCCTGGGAAGTTTTCTCCGGAAACGTGCGAGTGAGGACAAAGCATGTTAAAAAGGTCCCGTGTTGGTCTGTAGTGACAGTCGACAAACTAGGACGTTACAGCTTTGATGTGATTTAGTGAGATTCCTTTGACGTGTTGGTTGTGTTAGATTCCTTGATGTGTTGTTTGATTTAGATTCCTCTGTCGTGTTGTGTGTATAGTTTCATCTGTTTGATGGTTGTTTTACTTCGAAAGTATTATGGTTGAATATATCACTGTTTATCTTTCGTCGGTGAGCGTTTCGGACTCACCCCTCGCCTGCGGGGTTTCATCCCGTAGGATGAGTTGTTTCATGTACAGGCTTGGTGCATTCCAGACAGGCTGCGGCATTATCCCTTGGACGGGCTTGGATCCATAGGTTGCATCTGTTACGCATACAGTGTTAGTGAGTCTTTAAGTCTTCCGCTGTGCATGTCTTCACTATTGTTGGCCCATTGGGCCGGTTATGTTGTTTACTGTTTCGGGCCGTTGGGCCCGAGTTATTGTTGTTCACACTGTATGCTTGGGTTTAGTTGTTTCTAAATTCTATGTTCTCTCTTCGAAATGACGTTAATGACCTTGCAAAATAACCTAGACATTGATCATCGCGCGGGTCGTCCCTGCCGCTTCCACCAGGGAGGAATACATAAATTTCAGCGAACAGGAAAAAAAAACGCCTCCAAACAAATCAAAGCCACAAGAATCATAGGAGAAAATTGTGCCGCCCGTTGCTGCTCCAAATTGAGGAAGCATGGAGAAGGGGGGAGCAGAGGAGTCAGTGGTGGGGGAGACGGGAGAAGGGTGGGATCAGTTTGAGTGCCCGCCCCAGTACAAGCTACCTGCTGATGCGTACTCTGATGTCATCAAAGACGAGGAGTTGAGGAAGAAGCTCATTCAATATTCCAACCACTGCTGGGAATCCAGAGTTAATTCATCATCATCACCCTCCTTGGTTTTATTTGTTACTGTTTTTACAATTTACTAGTTGCTGCGGTTGTTTTGTTAGTTAATTAAATACTAATCGTTTCCTTCCTCCTCCGTGTGTTTATGTTTATGTGTGTTGGTTTTAGGGTTTCGACATTTCTCTTGATATTCCGTCCGGCGTACACCCAGCATACGCTCCCTTTATCAAACTAAACCTTGGCGATGCATATCACGGCCGTCTCATCACACGCTCTGCAAATCTCGCCATTCAACAATGCAATGCCAAAATGGTATTGATTGATTAATTAATTCATATATATCCTGATTAATTAGCTACTGATTTCGTTTGTTTGTTTCGTGTCATTAATTGTCAATGCATACATATAATAGGGTAAATCCTTGCTGCTTGTCGAAGTCCTCAAGGCTAATTTTGCACCTTCCTGGGGTAAGTACTACCTGACCTTGAGGGCTATCGACAGGTCTACCCTCCAGATCAAAACTTATCAAACCAGGGTGTTAAATATGTGCTACGATGATTTTTTTAAAGAGGATGTGGAGACTTTTGTTCCACTATCAGAAGGTAAACATTATTTAATTTCCTTAATTAAGCTCTCTCTCCGCTGTTGGGTGGTTGGAACTGGATTAGTAGTCATTTTGACATCAACCGTACATCTTATACTCCTGCAGTTACTCCAGCCCCACTGAATCTAGAATCCTCTGAAGAGTCCCGAGATTTGAAGCGTCCAAGGATCATGCTTGACCAATACATTGCTTGTTCTGTTTGTGAGAAGGAGCTTTCTGATGTGCTTGTTGAGCACAATCGCAGGTTCAAAGTTGATGGCACTCTGTGCAAAGGCCCTGTTCGCCTTGACCATCCATACCACCGTTGTAGGATTGAACAATGCGCCAAAGCTGCTCTTGCTGAGTACAACACGAGAGAGGTTTATCTTCTCTTCGATTCTCCTTTTTCTAGTTACATTTTGTGGTCTGCAAATTGATTATATGGTGCTTCAATTAGTACGTGAGTAATAGACTCTTTTAGTTTTCCCTTGCAGGACCTGAACCTTCCGCTCTTTGAGGTTTTAAATGCAGAATTATCCAACTTTGAATCTAATAAGCTTCAATATCTCATAGAATTTCGTTGTGCAACCCACCTTCCTTGCCCGACAGTTCTAAAAGCTGAGTGTCTTTGTGACGATGATCGGCATGATGAAATTGTCGTTAAAGATCTGGCTCCAGTTCCAGTCGATAAAAAAGGTAATCAATTATTTGAGTATTGTTTTTGCATGAATAATTTGTTGCTATATATATTCTTTTGAACATTGCTCATGTAGTTGTAATTTTGAAGTTGCTTGCATAAAAATACAGCTACGCTTGGAGATGTGTTTTCTGCAGTTGAGTTTATTTAATGCTTTTAGTCATCAAGTTCACTCTTATCTATATGCTGCCGTAATTTTTGCCTGTTGTATCTACTCGAGGATGATTTGCATAAATGAATTGGGGGCCTTATAGCTGGAAATGGTGATACCGGGTGGTTTTCTTGAATTTAAAATTCAGATTGTTTTATGAAACCACCTGCGTGCTTGTAGAGTCACTTTTCATGACATTGTGTTCATTATAAACCTAGTGCGGTTAGATTACAAGTACACCTTTTTAAAGTAAGTAGTTGCTCTCACACTGTTCACCTTTGAGTGCCAATATGTTCTTACTCTACTCTTGAGCTGGATTTTCCTACTCTTTCACTGGAAATTATGTTTGCATTGGCGACTCCCCTCCGCTTCCACCAAAAACTAAAAGCATTGGCGAATCCCCTCCGCTTCCACCAAAAACTAAAAAACAGTATTTTTTCAACATCATATAAAATCACTTATTCTCCATGAAATTCCTTTCTCTTCCATAGATGGGCTCTCCACGTGAGCACATCAAAGTATATCAAGTTTGGGGATGCTGAATATATTTTTTGCTCCATTGGTTTTACTACTGGTGTCTTGGGAATCTGGATTTTGAGTATGGTGACTCCAATCTTTCCATCTTAGATTGGATATAGCAAAGTTGTGCAAAAGGGTGTTTGTGGAATGTGGCCCATGTTTTTTGGTTTTTCACCCTATTGACTGGCTTTATTGATGGAGTTCCAGATACGACATTAGAGACACTATGGTGGTAGCAATTCGGTTTAGGTTTGGGTATGTAATTGCGAGATCTGTAAACACTACCTTTTATTTCCCTCCACTAATTCTAACGAAACAGACGTTCTATCTCTTTTAGCCTTATCACTAAATCATTTGACAAATGGTTTAACAATAATATAAGTGTGTTGTATCTATGGAATTGAGTCGTAATGTCCTTCTTAAAGGAAGGCATCCTTATAAATCATCTGGTTATGTTTTTGTTATTCATCAGTTGGTGGCATGTTGGTTTGAGCCATAGTTAAAGGAAGGAAAACTCCTTTAGTTTTCCTTCAGAAACTGCATTCTGCAACTACTGAGGTATTTCATGAAAAAAAAAAAGAAAGAACAGAAAATAAAGGAAAAAAAAAGAACAAAAAAAAAAAAAGAAATGCTGGATTGTAAAGCACCCTGTGTCAAAGCTATTGCAGTTTGAAATTATCATAAATTACATCCATGGCTAACTTTTTGCTTTTGGTTTTTGTTTTCTTTTTTTAATTTCCTTTAGCATTTTGTTGATACAAAATCATCCTCGGTCATTAAAAGGTAGTAAAGTGAAGCTGTGTGGCTATTGGAAGAGCCTCCTAGTGCAAAAACTGTACGGAATGTTAGGGGACTCAGATTCAGTAGTATAGAATTGGGAAAGGGATGGGTCTTGGTCTCTTGGTTAATTATTCACAATTTGGAAATTGAAAAGCCTTTAATGGGCAGCCAAGGGCATTTCTTTTTCGGTTGAAGGGTGGAGAGCCTTGGGTTTTTGGAAACATTCTTCTGAAACAATGTTTACTCAAGCATGAAACAAGGCAAAAGGCTTTTAACTAGTTTAAAATGTCATGGTTGTGATTGCCTATATGGTGGGAAGGATTTCGGTATACTTAGAAACAACCGAATTCTAATTATGTAAGTATGTTGTAACAAGTAAGTTGATGGTCAATGTTATAATCTATCTTGAAGTGTTGATGGGTTAAATATATGTTTAGTCCTCCTATATTGAAATGATTTGAATTAATCCCCCTACACTAATTACTAATTACGACTAAGCATATCCCCTTACCCCTTTTAAATGATTAATTTGGTCCCTTCGTCTGATTTAATCCTTGATTAGCTGATGTGGCACTTATTAAGTACTTATGTAGGCTCCACATGTCAGAAAAATAGATGTTTACTTGATATAGCTAATAACAGAGGCCCTAGGTATCACATGTATTTTAGGATCCTGGTTGTTCTACGTTGATTGAAGGCAATTTAAAACATATTGGCATGCAGAGGCTGAAACAAGTAAAAAGAGTGAAGAATGAAGTTGACAGCAAGTCACGCTTAAAAGGTGTTATAGAATACATCTTGTAGTATTACGTGATGAGTTACGCATACCTGTTTCCCTTTTTTTCTTGAAAGAATGCATACATGTTTTGTAATTCAATTGCCATATTTCCTTTTTTGATGTATTTTTCCCTTTGTTGCATGCAGAAATATCATGGGATCTTGAATTATGAATTATGTCATCTAGTGAAAGCTGACAAGCTGCCTGTGGACTTTGTTTCGGAACTCATCCTTGCTGTTGCACTTTTTCTTGTTTTCTGTCGTCAAATTGCTGATAATGCTGTAAGATAGAATATTAGCTGATGCTAATTGCCTTTCATTTCCTAGTTCATGCTATTTCTTTACACTGGATGAGAATAGAAGGGCTAACTTATCTATTTTTTTTTTTTGGTTTTGCTTTGGAAAAGTAACTTAAATTTAGTATACCAAATTTTAAAAATAAATCTATTCTTATATAATAAAATTGTTAAAAGGGAGATTTAGGTTGTGCCACATGATGCTCGGTAAAGGCTAGGATTCGACTTGATGAGGCTCGACATCCTATCCTTGCTATTGCCCAATCCTTCTCCACCAAACCCAACCTAAGCCTCCTATTTCCTTTCTCCACATTGACGCACACACATTCACCAAACAGCCCAATTCCAAAGAATCTTTTTGAAAAACAAAGTACTTTGAACCAGCATGTTTGCCTCACGAATTGTACCCATCTTAAAGCAAATGCAGTTGCATCGGAGGCTGGAAGGTGGTTGTTGCGGTGGAGCGAGGGCGTCATGTAGATGATGTCATTTTAGAACGAGATAGATGTAGATGAATAGATCATTTAGTGTGTGGAAGAGTATGGGTAGTGGGAGAGGTGATTGTTACTCCATTGGGTTTTGAGGTTCTAGTCAACCCTCGGTTACTCCATTGGATTTTGAGCTCTCTGCAGATTTCAAGCGTCGAACGCTTGCTCGATACATGGCTTGCTCATTTTGTGAAAAGGATCTTTATGGTGTACTTGTTGAGCACAGCCACAGGTTCAAAGTTGTCAACTCTCTTTGCATTGGCCCTATAGGCCTCGATCATCCATATCATCGTTATTGTAGCGGGGTTTATATTTTCTTCGATTTCTCCTCTTGAGTTACTTACATATTTGCAGCAACATTGATCATATGGTGCTTCATCAATCTTGCCCGATGTTGTGACCCAAGTGACATGTCAGGTGACTTGTAACTACAGATCGTTCGTGATATGGTTTTGGGATACAGTGGGATACATGTCATCTGGTTTGCTTGTAGGTTTATAAGCTGTTAGATTTGTAACAGAATTCAGTTAATGAAAATAGACCAATTTGGTTAATCCTCTCCTCTCTCTCGTCGAATTATCTCTTCTCTTCTCTCTCTGTTCTTCTTCTTCTTCTTCCCCATTCCTAAACCTAAATTTACTCAATTCTTACTCTTTAATCATCCATTTCCACCTTGAATCGTAACACCCGAGTTATTTAACGTTTCCCCTGCAGATTCCAAAGCTTCGTGTTGATGAGATTTGGATTATAAAGAGTTGTTTTTTTTTTCTTTTTTAGAGGAAACTAAGAGTTGGTTATTGAGACAATGGCAATGACACTACAATTTTGGATTACAAAGAGTTGTTTTTTTTTTTCTTTTTTAGAGGAAACTAAGAGTTGGTTATTGAGACAATGGCAATGACACTACAATGTAAACAGTGTCCAGTGTCTAATATCTGTGTGTCAAAGAACAGGAATGCTCCTAATCACACCTTTCCACTACCCAAGCCAACATATCACAACTTGTGTATGGAAACTCTGGTTGTAAAGCCTTCAACCATCACGAAACCCCAGCCAAGCCAATGATCATCCACGTAGCTCTACATCAAGGGCTCCACCATCCATGGCCATTGTTGCAACCACTCCCTCATAGATTGGAGGCACAATTATCTAATTTTGCACCTAATCAACTTCAATATATATGTCATAACCTTCATATGAAAAAAATATATTTGTCATAACCTTTCGCATTGGACCTTGCCAGTCTCCTTATCACTTCGCAGTAATTAAAGCTAATATGATCCGCATGGTGAAAAGGTTGATGAGAAGGATCTGCAACCAGTAATCGAAAAAGACAAGGCAATCGATACTTGAGTGATCGATTTTGCAGGCGCTGCTTCACTTTGATGAATAACTAGTTGCCCGTTTAATTAGGCTTGCATAAAAGAATAGCTATTATTTGAGATGTGATTTCGGCAATTCAGTGTAGTGTATTTAATACTTTGAGCTGCTGTTATTTGCCACCTTAATTTATAGCTGCTGTTGCAATTGATTTAATGATGGTTGATGTCATCATCTATGTGAAAATGTGACAATGACCTGTGGCTAATAACTTGATTGTTTTTTTTGATACTAGTCGAGGAAGTGAGACTCGAACCCGAGACCTCACCCCTCTTGTGCTTTTGACACAAGAGTGCCAATGAGCTACAAGCGGCAAAAGTTACCTTTTTTTCTCTATTAGGATTGGAACCTAAGACCTTATATACTCCTCACCGTTTGCTTCCAGTTGGGATGGGATCTCCCATGTGACGCCCAATAGATTCAGTTATGCCATCTACAACCTACTTGTCGAGTTTGCTTAACTAAAAACTGAAAACGGACATAAACAGAGCGAAACTAATTAAACCTTCAAGATCAACCGTTTTGTTTGGCAAAATTCAGTAGACACAGGGTGGAATATAGGAAGATTTGTGGCAACTAGAAATTAAGTGGAGAAACAGCACAAAATGTGCACCTCCTTCTCGTCATATCAAACTGTAAGTAAACTACAATTAACGGCCATCTTCATCCTCCTCTGCCCAGTATATATATTCACCCACCAAACATATTTGGTTCATTGCCATAATTTCTAAGTTCTTCCACACAATTGAGCACCTAGCGTATCCCTTCTTGCTTCCAGCAATCTTAATTACTCATTATTGACAACCATATATATAACACCAGGTACGCTACAATGAGTCCTAGTAAAACCCTGGAAGGTGTGCATGGCGTCCATGTTGTGCCACATTCACAATTTCGTGTAGAAGAGATTACTGATCAACAAGGGGGCTTCCATCAATCATCCTCTCAAACTAGAAATAGAGGGAATCAACAACATCAGTTGTTTTTTTGATTAAAGCATTTTTTGGTCCCTGTGTAAGGCCTCAAAGTTGGAATTCATCCCCGTGTAGGACTTTGGCATCTTTTCATTCCTTCGTTCATCCCTTTTGGTTAGTTTTAGTTTCTCCGGCCGAAATTCGGCGAAAATTACTGATTTGGCAGATTTTTTGTTGCCACATCAGCTTTGTGGGGCCCATATGTCAGGGTTAACCCGAAAACCGATCCAAATCTACCCGACCGATTCGCCCACCCCATTGACCCACGTTTGGATACTTTTTATTCTTTTTCCTCTTTTTCTTTTTTTTTCCTATTTTTATTCCCTTTTTTCAAAAAAATTTAATTTCCATTCGTTTTTGAAAAATTCCTCAAACCAAATAAAAGAAATTTTAATTTCCATAACCCTCTCCTGATTCCCCACCATCTCCATTTCTCCTTTGTTCCTCTTCCTCAGCCCTCAAATCTTCTTCCTCATTTGTTCACTGTCACCGGAGTTAGCACGGTCGCTGGCTCTGTGGATCGAGCATCAGAGACCACCAACACTGGGGCACAAGCTCCTCTCTCCTGCTTCTCCTTCGTCTTAACGCCCTTTTCCCCTCAATCGCACTAGATGGCCTCCATTACAACGCTTGGGTATGTCACTGCCAAACCCCTTTCCCCCTTGTCGTGTTTGATTTTAGTAAGCTGCACATAAATGACTGGAGTTTTGATTTAATTAAGTTTTGGTTGTTTACACGAGGGGTATGGAGGCTGCGATGGGGTTGACGGTGTTGTTGTGGGTGTGGCTTGGGTTGTTTTGGTTGAGTCCACACGGAACTCGGCGACACGAGCTGCGGCTGAGAAACTCAAGGAGGAGGCGCGGTGCGAGGAGGAAGGGGGATGGTCGGCTTCGTCATGCAAAGGATGCACAAAAGACAGTGGCTGTTGCTGGAGGGGATTGTCGGCGGGTCGAGTCAGAGGGCTGCTGCAGCGATCAAGACGTGACTCGACGAACCCATCCAACAACGGTGGTTGCAGCTCGTGGAGAGGAGGCGGCGACGACTGGAGCAACGCGGGGATGGTGGTTGCAGAAGTGGTGGCGCGCATGGTGGTGATGGCTTCGATGGAGGTGGCTCGGCAGTGAGGAGAAGAAGATGAGGCGGACGACGCCGTTTGGGTGTGTCTCCGGTGGTTTTGCTTTTCTTATTTTTTCTTATTTTTTTTCTCCTTTTCTTTATTGGCAGATAACGTATGGTTACAATTTGTTGGACTCCTTATTTTCTATTTTATTTTCTTGTTTTAAGAAAAATATTCTTTAATAAAAAAAATTGAAGAGAAAATTATAGAGATAACTGGAAAAGAAAATTAGGTTCTTTAATCTTAGCAATTGAAAATGTAAAAATTTAAATGTGTCATGGGAGTTATATTTAGGAAAAAAATTCAGATGTACCTTTGGATATGTTAAAATTTATTTTTTTAAAAAAATAATTTAAGTGTAAGAATTAGGGTTTGGGTATTTTAAACAAAAAATTTGTTGGCCAAAAAAACTAAAAAATTCAAAAACATGTGGGGCATAAGTATTTTTGTAAATTTGAAATTCCCTAACCAAATCAATTGGATGGAAGGAATTGGCCGGGCGGAGTTGGGTTGGTTTTCGGGTTAACCCTGATATGTGGGCCCCACAAAGCTGATGTGGCAAAGAAAAATCTGCCAAATCAGCAATTTTCGATGGATTTCGGCCGGAGAAACTAAAACTGACCAAAAGGGATGAACGGGGGGATCAAAAGAGGCCAAAATCCTACACGGGGATGAATTTCAACTTTGAGGCCTTACACAGGGACCAAAAAATGCTTTAATTCGTTATTTTTTCAGAGGGTGTGGAAGCAAAGACCAAGATGTTTGAGGCCCATCCATTACTGTATGAATGGTGATCACCATATTGCAGAAATAGTTGCCAATGTTGCCACTTCCCTCCCTTTTATCTATCTTGAACTCGAGGCTCCAAGGAAGAATTCGAGCACCAAGTTGTATGCAAACTCATTAATTGGAGTTGGAGTTGCGTCGGGTTTGTATCATAGCTCCAGGGGAAGAGTGAGGTAAGTATTTGAGATGGCTCGACTATACAATGATAGCCACTAGCTGCAAACCCTATGTTTATCGCGAGCACTTCGCAACATCTACAATATTGTTGCCCGTCCAGCCCATGATGGTGTCTGCTATTCATACGGGAATGATGGAGGTGGCATTCACAAAACGAGCATCAGAAGATCCACAACTAAGGAAGGCGCATACCCTACATAAGATGTCATCCCTGTTAGGGGGTGCTCTTTTCGTTGCAGATGATGTCTTGCCCAAAACTCATTACCTTCATGCCGGTTGGCATCTCGCCGCGGCTATTGGCGTTGGCACTTTCAACTAGCTTTTTGAGTAGATGATTTTCATTCAAATATGAAATATCTGCATTGCTATTTCTCTTCCAACTTCTTCTACCATCTTTTCCGGCCGGTAATTTCCTTGATTGTTTAAGCCACAAATGCAACTTCATTTTGGTTATGGAACATTCTTCCATTCATAAAGACCTTTGTACAGTTGTACTTCTCCATGAGGGACAATTATACTTTGCATTTTGACCGGTTTTGATTTGGCTTATTCAACTAAACAGTAAGGCAAATTGGAGGGTCAACTAACGGATTGTAGTGGTTGAAGCAGAAAATCATTAAAGATGACTCATTCGGAAAAAGGGCGTTAATTATGCAACATAGGTTACAACATGAGGTGAGGAGGAGAGCTTCTCTCTCTATCCTTTCTCCCTCTAAAAATTTTTCTCTATGAATCAAGTTCCTTCAACAGATTTTAGTGAAAAATTACTCATGGCTCTTTACCGATTCCTGATTTGAGGATATCTCCTATGGATTCCTCAACATCCCTTGTTGATCCTACGGGTCTTCCATGTTCAAAATCGGCGATGGCTCTTGACCTAAGTCGCCTTGACAGTCTCCTTAGGAGCGATCCTGCTCAGCTTTCTATATCTCGGGGGAAGAATGTAACAGCTTCGGTCCATAAACAGGACGCCCCTCCTGCTCCCACTCTGGTGAACAACTCAACGGCGTCCTGCTCTGATGCAACTTCTTCTCTAGCAGTCGGTGGTGTTCTGGTTTCAACTTCAGTTGAGGATACTGTAGCCCCTATCGCTACTGCTTCTAAGTCTACTTGGGCCTCTGTAGTCACTGATTCCACGCCAATACTTCAGACTCTGGATTTTGTGCAACCTATTTTGGTGAGTGATTCTTCCGCCATTAGGATCCCTACTGATGTTATTGAGCTTGGACATAAGAAATATTCTATGTGCTTAGTTGGGCAATTCATGGGTAAAGCTCCTAGAATGGGATTGATTCACGCTATGTTTAACAAGCTATGGGGTCGTGATGGAAATATTATTGTGGTGCCGTATAAATCAGATCGTTTCCTTATTCAGTTTCCTACAGAAAGTTCACTTTCTCGTGCTCTCTATAGAGGTCCATGGCATGTGGGAGGCATTCCCTTGCATCTGCGCTTGTGGGATTCTAAGATTCAGAAGGTGGATTTCTCTAATTCACTCATTCCTGACTGGGTATAATTACGCAATGTTCCATTGGAATTGCAGACTCATGAAGGTCTTAGCATTCTGGGCAGTGCTCTTGGCAAACCACTACATATGGACCAAGACTGCACGCGTCTTCTCAGGCGTGATTGTATAAATCTTTGCGTTGAAGTTAATTTCTCCAAGCCATTGCTTCGCCAATTGAATGTTGAATTTGAAGATGAATCATGTGTTATCCTTGTTTCTTACTCCTGGAAGCCTCAGCAATGTACTCTTTGTCATTCATGGAGTCATCATCACCTAGCTTGTCCTACTAAGTTGAAGACTATAAAATGGGTGCCTAAGATTGTCCCTCCCATTCCTGTGTTAGCTGAAACTGTATTGTCGACTAAAGCTTCTAATGTCCCTATTGTGGCTGTTGTTCCACATAATTTGTAGGCTGAAGTCAATGTTATTCAATCTCCTAATATTGTTGAGGACATGGTACAAACTGCCCCTACCACTGTTCAGGATGCTTCTGTTACCTCTCCTCACTCTCAGTTCCTTCATGTCTCCACTTCAGTTCCCCCTGCTCTCAATAATTCCACTAAGCAACACGTGTTGGATGCTTTAAATCCTCAAAAGGCTCGTTTAATTCCTGCTGATAAAAGTGTTGCTCAGTTTCAAAAAGTTGATAAATGACCTAAAACTCGTCGGGGCAGAGGTAAACCTAAGCAACCTTCAGTTCCTCCTTTGGAGGTTAGTACCTCCCCTCCTCTTACTTTATCATAAAGTGGATTACTTGGAAAGTTAGGGGTTTAAATGCTCCCTACAAAAGGAATCATATTCTGCAACGATTACATAGCTTCTTTGCTGATGCTATTTGCCTAGTTGAAACTAAAGTATTGGAACATAATGTCTCTGCTATTCGGAAGTCTTTTCTTCCTGATTGGAAATTTGCTTCAAATTATAGCTCAGCTCATCTGGGTCGTGTTTGGCTATTTTGGAATCATAAGGTAGATATCTCTATCCTAGAGACTAATGATCAGGCTCTACATTGCTCTGTTCAATGTTTGCCGGAGCAAATTTCTTGTTATGCATCTTTTATCTACGGTGCAAATTCTGGTGCAGCTCGAGCTACTACACTATGCTCCAGTATCTTAAACTTTTCCTCTCTCGTTGGTCCTCAACCATGGTGCTTTCTCGGTGACTTTAACATAGTCTTGCGCCTTGAGGAATCTTCTTCGTCTGTGACACATTTGTCTTCTGACATTCAACTCTTTGCTTCTTGTTTAATCTCCAATATCCTTTTTGATCACCCTTTTACTGGCCCTATCTTTACTTGGACAAATAGGCAGCTTGACAATCTAATCTTTCGCAAGCTTGATCGGCTTTTGATCAATACTGATTGGTTAAATCCATTTCTGTCCAGTCAAGTTGCATTTCTTAGCCCGGGAGTCTCTGATCACTCCCCTATCATGTTAACTACCTCTACTGCCACTTCTCAAGGACCCAAACCGTTTAAATTCTGCAACCACTGGCTTTCTCACCCACTTTTCCTTTCTACTATCACTACTTCTTAGGCCACATCTTTCCATGGATATGCCATGTTTCAACTATGGCAAAAGCTGAAACATTTAAAGACTGCTCTGAGGTAATTTAATCGCGAAGCATTTGGTGATATACCTAAAAAATTGCTACTCTAGAAAGTGATTTATTCACTCTACAATCTCAAATTCTATCAGGTGATTCTGATCCTGATCTTCTACTTACTAAATCAGCTCTTATTTAGTCCATATCTACCATGTGCTTAGCAGAAGAGTCTTTCTTAAGACAGCGCTCTCATATTTCATGGCTTAGTTGTGGAGATTCAAATACACATTTTTTTCATAATGCTGCAAGAGCTCGAAAAACCAGGAACTATATTCATTCTCTACTAGCACCTTCAGGTCATTTGCTTACCAATCCTCAACAGGTTGCTGACTTTGCAGTTCAGTTTTACACAAATTTTTTAGGGCAGGCAAACCTAGAGGTTACTGCTGGAACTGTCTCTGGGTTTCAGGCCCTACTGCAGCGTATTATTACATCTTCTCAGAGTGCTATGCTGATAGCTGATGTTACTGACATAGAAATAAAAAATGCCATGTTTTCTCTAGGCTTAAATAAGGCCCCTGGGCCGGATGGTTACACAGTGGAGTTCTTTAAATCTGCGTGGCCTGTTATAGTTGCTGATGTTGTTAAGGCTATCTAAGAATTTTTTACATCTGGTCAGCTTCTTAAAAGGGTTAATTCTACTATTGTTAGTCTTATTCCTAAAATTCCAAATGCCCAGAAGATAACTGACTATAGGCCAATTGCTTATTGCTCCACTCTTTATAAGTGTATCTCTAAAATCTTAGCCAATAGGCTCCATTAAATTCCTTTAACCTCCATTAAATTCCTTTCAGTTCCATTGAATGGGCTCTCTAAGTGAGCACATCAACATCATGTCAAGTTTGGGGATAATGAATTTATCAATGTTTATTATAAATATGTAAGAAGAGAGTACAAAAAATGAATTTGCCCTTAGTTCCATTGGTTATTCTATTTTTTTTTTGAACGGTGCATTGGTTATTCTATTGGTGTGTTAGGAATCTGCAATTTTTTAGGATGGGGTACACTCTTCATATTTGAAATTGGATATAACAAAGTCATGCAAATGGGTATTTGGGGAAGGTGTTAATGCCTAAGACTAGCTTTATTGATGGAGTTCCTCGTACGAAGTTGGAAAGACTATGGTGGTGGCAATTCAGCTTGTGTTTGGGTACGTAAGGATAAGGTCTATATATATATGTAAACCTCGACTCTTCTTTTTTATATTTTTTTCAAAGAACATTATGACCCAGCTGTTAATGTTCTAACGCCAAACCAATTTATAACATTCAATCTCTCAGGCTTTAGTGCATGCCATAAAATTCGCTTGCCATTGCACAGCAGCTGTCTTCTTCTCATCTGGATTTCAGCATTTATGCCTTTCGTGTTGACCAAGTAAACATCACTTCTTCCATTTAAGCATAGTGATATCGGTGCTTAGTTACTAGATCATCTGACAAATGGTTTAATAATATTTTGCGTCTGCATGGATAGAATTAATAGTAATTGTCATTTTGAAAGAAGACATGTTATCATAATTCAATTTTCCTGTTTTCTTTGGTTGGCTTTCCTTGCAAAGCTCATTATGTTATTGAATAGTTTTATCTTCAAGTGTTCTTTTGCTGCACCTCTTTTTTTTTTTTTTTATTGATTCTAAAGTGTTGCACTTTATTTTCTTCTCATATTACTCGGGTTCAATACATTTTAGCTCCTTGAACTTTTGGTCAAACTAAACTTGACCCCTGAACTAAAAAAATTGGTATTTTGCCCCCTGAACTTTAATATTCCCCGGTTCAACACCTTTGGTTGGACCGATTCCGTTTTCTAACTGAAAATTAACGGAACACGTAGATGTTTGACACGTGTATTATTCGTGACCATTGATTTTTGCCCCCTGATTTTTTCTCTTTTTTTTCTTTTTTTCACCGTCTTTCCTTTTTTTTTTTAATTTATTTCTTTTTTTCTTCTTCTTTTTTTCTTCTCCTTCACTCGCCGTTCTTTTCTTTTTCTTTCATCCTTTCTTCTTCTTTTTCTTCTTCCTTTCCCTTCCTCCTCCTCATTTTTTTCTTCTCTTCTTCTTCACCCGGCACCATTGTCGTTGCCGTCCGATAAGCCTCTGCCTCATTTCTCTCTTTTCCCTTTTATTTCTTTTCTTTGTCTTGTGATGGGTTTTATTAATCAAGTTTGATATTTGTATTGTGGATTAGGATGATTAAGTTATTGTGTTGATGGTAGTTTCGTGTTTTGCTGGTCTTGTGGTTGGAGGAGGAGGGAGATTGTGGTGATTATGGTGGTAGTGGGTGATAGTGGTGGTGATGGTGATGGTGATGGCGATGGTGGGGGGCGGTAGTGTGTAGAGGAGGAAGAGGAAGAGGAAGAGGAGGAGAGAGGTTGGGGTGGTTATGGTGGCAGTGAGTGATAGTGGTGGTGATGGTGATGGTGATGGTAGTGGTGGGTGGCAGTGGGGTGAAGGAGGAGGAGGAAAAGGAGGAGGGAGGTTGGGGGTGGTGATGGTGGTGGTGGTGGGGGCTGCCGTATGTTGAACCCTTTATAGTTTATACATTAGTTTTTAATTTTAAAGAATCAATTTCAATTTTTTTTTAAAAAATAAAATTTCATTTTTTACAAAATTTTATAAACAGTAATGTAACAGCCCAGGTAAAAATTTCATTTTTACCGGGACTGTTTAAGTTAATGTACAGTAATTTACCATTGATTTTTAATCTTGGGTAATTAAACTATGGTAAATTGAGTATTGGATTCCGAAATCGAGCATGGCCCCACGTTCGAGATTTTTCTGCGGATTTTACGGACCGAAGTTGGGTTTTTCCGGGTCCGGGAATCTTCGGAAAAAGCCGGGTTATTCTCGAATTATCGGACCAGAAATAAGATAAGTGGGTATACCGGATATTTCTGGTCCAGGTGGGCCATACTTCACATGCAGCATAGTAACTGCATAATTGAAGTTTAATTATTCAGCCGCCAAATCCTATTCAGCCTGTGAATTACCTATTTCACTTGTGACTAACCAGTGATCATCGTTGCTTATTTAAATTCACTCTTCAGCAAATTTTCATCATCATCTCTCCTCTTCTTTTCCCTGCAAAAAGAGAAAAAAAAACTCCATTACCTGCAAAATCGTTTGAACCAGAAAAATAAGAAAAGAAAGAAAGAAGAAAAAAAAAAACACAACACACCCAAGTCGCCACGTCACCATCCCACCTTCACTTCTCCTTTCCTTCCTTCCTCGCGTGTCGCGCGCCCTCGCCCCACCACGACACCGCCGGCCGCAGCGACGCCGCCGCACTCCTCGCCTTGCTGCTGCATCACCGTGCCGCCGTTCGCCGTCGCCTCGACTTGCCAGTCGCCCGCGTCGTTGCCCTGCTCGCCGATCCGTGCCGTGCCGCCGTCAAGCTCAAGGTGAGCATGACCCGTTTTGTAGGGGGCTCGACCCGGAAATGAGATGCGGGTCGCGGGTTGACCCGTGTGGATATCGGGTTGGGTTGGATGGGTTGGAGTGATGTTGGGCTTTAGGCTTAGTGTTGGGCTTAGGGTGGTTGGTTGAGTTTAGGCTTTGGGCTTGGAACTTGGATTTAGGCCCAACCCGAGACTAAAAAAAAA
>JAKUCV010000963.1:0-33038 GCA_028386065.3 Turnera subulata | reverse complement strand
TATGTATATTTGCTTATGGGTTTACCCGGTGGGCACTTCGGACTCACCCCTCACCTGCGGGCTTTCATCCCGTAGGTTGAGTTATTTGTGGTTCAGGTATATTGCATTCCAGACAGGCTGTGGCGTTATCCCTTGGACAGGACTCGGATCCATTAGTTGCATCATGGGTTGCATACAGAGTCATTGTGAGTCGTTAAGTCTTCCGCTGTGCATATTATTATTGTTGTTGGGCCATTGGGCCGGATTTATTAATATCGATGTTTGTTATTTTGGGCCGTTGGGGCCGAGTTTATGTTGTCCACACTGTATGCTTGGGCTTTGTTGGGCTGGGTTGTCACAGTTCCGGCTTGTGTTTACTGTGTACGGTAAATACGGGTCGGGGCATTTCACAAATGGTAGTGCTTCTCATTTATTTATCAACAGAATCAAACCTCAATCAAATTGTGAAGTTTTTTTTTTTTTTATCAGAAAGATGCGCATCATATGATTATTGTCTGGTACTCAGTCTTGGGGTAGACCCAGATACATCAGCAGATAATAGCGCTAGACCACCTGCAGGTGGTTGTACAAAATGTGAGACACCAAGAGGAAAACTAAAAGCCAAATTGGCCAACCAATCTGCCAGGCGATTTGCTTCCCTGTAAACATGCTTGAGCTTCACTTGCCAATCTGGGTTGATCAATTGTTGTACCGCGTATAACAGCGTAGCGTACCGGCGAGTACCCACGGCCTGTTCACGGAGCTGATTTAGGACTGTAAGGGCGTCTACCTCCACTTCCACCTGCCGGAATCCCATCTCCCAGGTCCTCGTTAAGCCAACATAGAGTTCCCAAAGTTCAGCTTGAAGAGGGGAGCAACTACCAATATTATAACAAAACCCGAAAATCCACTCACCAGACCGGTCTCCAAGAAGGCCCCCTACTGCAGCGAGTTACACTAGAGCTAACTATTGGATTTTGTTTTCTTAGTATTAGAGATGTGTTGAGAAGCATTTCTACTCTATTGTATTTTGAAATTATGATGACTGTTTGGTTGAAAGTTTTAAAGATAGAAGCAGCATGTGGTAATGAAATGAACTTTTTAGTTTCTTCTTTGGAAAATTTGTTCACTTATTTTAGATAGAAGTTTTCAGTTCATATGCAAACGAAATGAAAAGACATAAAAATGTTGCCTATTATGAGTTCTTGATGGGACTAATACCTTATTTCATCCTTGTATTGCTCCCCATTTTCAAAATTCATCTCGGTATTGTACTTTGGTTGTATTGCATCCTTATATTCATCATGTTTTTTTATATTTTGGTCTTTTTGACCGGATTTCGATGAGATTTTATAACATGGCAACTTTTTCAATGCCACATCATTAGAGTGGGAGCCATGCCAACTAATTAAACCAACGAGACATGTGGGCGAGCTTGGATATTGTAGCTAGATCTATGGAGAGAAGGGAAATCTCTTTTGTACAATGATGTACTAGCTAGTTTATAGAGAGGAAAAGCCACGAATAACATCTTCAACATAAGAATTAACCACAAACCAAGAGTTATATTATGACGCTTTGGAAAAATTTGTCGAATCCTAGGTTGCACTTTTAGCATTAAAAAAAAAAAGACCAAGTACATAGTTCTGCAAATCTCACTCCCATGCAGCATTATCATAAGCATAAATCCAACCTAGAAATTGTTCCAACATCGGTAATGCATGCATTTGTAGGAGAGTGGAGGCGCTCAGGACTCGGGAATAGGTTGGGTCACTCTATATTTCACCAACTTGCTCAAATAATCAGGTGAGCTCGCTTGGTACTTACTTAAGTTTCCCCCAAGGTGAGGTAAAAATCTCTAGTAAGTTCAAGCTTGTCTGAAGTAAGAATTGTGTTATCCATGGTCTTGCCAAGTTGAAGAGTCTTTTCCCTTGAGATCTAGTCCTTAATTATAATCATGTTTGTTTTACGTGGAAATTGTTATTTCTATTATACATGAGGTACCTTTTAAGGTAGAACTTAGTGTGAGATATTGTTTTGGTAAACTTTCCTTTTCTCCAACGATAGTGCTTCTCATTTTCTTATCACGGCCGTCTCATCATACACTCTGCAAATCTCGCCATTCAACGATGCAATGCCAAAAAGGTGTGTATTATAATCCTTTTCCCTCTTCTTCTTGGCTAATTGATTGATTAATTAATTCATATATATCCTGATTAATTAGCTACTTATTTGGTTTTTCTATTGTTTTGTGTCATTAATTGCCAATGCGTACATATACTAGGGTAATTCCTTGCTGCTTTTCGAAGTCCTCAAGGCTAATTTTGCACCTTCCTGGGGTAAGTACTACCTGACCTTGAGGGCTATAGACAGGTCTACTCTCCAGATCAAAACTTATCAAACCAGGGTGTTAAATATGTACTAGTCATTTTGACATCAACCCTCTGTCTTCTCCTCCAGTTACTCCATTGTATTTCGAGCTCCTAAGCGTCAAAAGCTCATGCTCGACCGATATATGGCTTGCTCTACTTGTGAAAAGGATCTTTATGGTGTGCTTGTTGAGCACAGCCGCAGGTTTAAAGCTGGAAACTCTCTGTGCATTGGCCCTATTGGCCTCAGATCATCCATACCATCGTGGTAGGATTACACAATGCGCCGAAGCTGCTCTTACTCACTACAAGAAAGAACAGGTTTATATTTTCTTTGATTTCTGCTCCATTTTCGAGTTACATATTTGCGGCAAAATTGATTATATGGTGCTTCAATCTATGCGAAAGTAATAAACTTATTTAACATTTCCCCTGCAGATTCCCAAGCTTGGTGTTTACTGGGTGTTGGATGCAAAATTATCCGACTTTGCATCAAATCAACTTGAATATGTCATAACATTTCACATTGGACCTTTCGGTCTCCTTATTACTTCACAGTAATTAAAGCTAAGTTACTTTATGAAGATGATCAGCATGGTGAGAAGATTGATGTGAAGGATCTGCAACCAATAATCGAAAGACAAGGTAATCGATATTTGAGTCATTGATTTTGCATGTAATGCACACTTTGATTAATAACTAGTTGCTCATGTAATTAGGCTTGCATAAAAGTATAGCTCTTTGAAATGTGTTTTCAGCAGTGCAGTTTATTTAATACTTTTGAGTCATCTATTTGCCACCTTAATTTATAGTTGTTGCAATTGATTTGATGATGGTCAATGTTATAATCTATGTGAAAATGTGACTACAACGTGCAACTGATAAATTGATTGCTTAAGTGGCAGAGTTTACTTCATTTGGTTATGGAACATTCTTCCATGCATAAAGATCCTACTTCCTAGTACTTCTTTGGGGACAAGAACTTCTTATTTTGACTGGTTTTGATTTTGGCTTATTCGACTGAACAATAACGCAAATTCTAGGCATCATTTGCAAGTGTCAATCAATGAATTCTAGTGGCTGAAGATTGATGGAAATGGCAAAATTGAAAACATATCTGAATATTGAAGCAGAAAGTCATAAAAGATGACTCATTCATAAAAGGTGTTATGCAACACAGGTTATAATATGAAGCGATGAGCCATGTATATGTTCCTAGTTGCTGCAGTTTTAGTGTTTAATACGTTTACTTATCAACCTATTAGCATAGATTCTAGGTATCCTGTGTTTCAAGTAACAATAGAGAATCATGGTTGTTGTATGCTGATTAAAGGGCATAATCTAAAGCATATTGGGGTAAGGTTGAAACAAGAAAAATAGTTAAGAAGGAAGTTGTCAGCAATGCACACTTAAAAGGTGTTATAGAATACTTCTCCTGGTATTGAGTGATGGTTATGCATGCATGTTTTCTAATCCAATTGCCCTGTTTCCTTTGGTTGCTTTCCTAACTAGCTGCAGAGTTCATTTTGTTATTGAATAGTTTTCTTCTCCAAGGGCTTTGTTCTCTCATTCTGCAGTTTCCGATTTGTTTGGATTATTAATAATTTTGACATCAACCGTCATCTCCTCCTGCAGCTACTCATTTCCCGCTGGCTTCAGATATCCCTCCATTTGGCAATGAGTCAATGCTGCGTTATGTCATTTCCTCTATTTGTGAAAAGGACCTCTACGATGTGCTTGTGCGCATACCTGCAGGTTTGTAGTTGTCAACTCTCCGTTCAAAGGTCGCATTTGCCTTTACCATCCATACCATCGTAGTAGGATTTAACAATGCGCCGAAGCTGCTCTTACTCACTACAACAAAGAACAGGTTTATATTTTCTTCGATTCTCCTTCTTTTTCGAGTCACATATTTCGCTCTCAAAATTGGTTATATGGTGCTTCAGTCGATACTTGAGTATTAAGCTTGTTTAATTTTCTCCCTGTAGATTCCTAACCTTTCTGTCGACGAGGTTTTTGTTGGAAATATGAACAAGCTGCAGTAATTTGCAGCAGCAGTTTTCTTTTGGCTCCACCATCACATTCAGTTTCTAGAAGGATTTGAATATGCAAGTGGTTGTTCTTTCATTATTGCATTTGTTAGTTTAATATGTTATCTGAGTTGTAGTGTGTTTCCATTAAGTGCTGTGCTATTATGAGGAATCTTAGGAAAAGCTAGTGTGAGCTGTCAAAGTTGAGTGGAGTGGTTGGATTTTAGGCTGATTTTCTGCCTATATATTGAGTCTTGTAATCAGTTGTAATCAAGTGAAATCAAGTTAAGAAAAACGTTGGTGTTTCACTTCAATGTTACTCTGATTGTTCAGAGTGGTTTAAAACAAAATGATTGAGTGAATTGAGAGAAAATCAATACAACAGTAACCAAGAAAGTCAACCTTGGTTTTTGCAGAATTTCTGGGAATTTCCCAGCACAACATCGATGTTATAATAGCAACATCGATGTTATAATCGTTCGGCCGATTTATTTTGATGTTATTGATTCAACATCGATGCTCTTGAGTAACAAAGCCATCAAACATCGATGTTTTTGACACAACATCGATGTTCTAATCGTTCGGCCGAATTGCTCGTAGTTCCAGTAGCCTCAGAACATCGATGTTACAAGTTCAACATCGATGTTCTTGAGCTGAAAAGCCAACAGTTAGTAGCGGAGCAGGTTCTTTCTTTACGGGTCCTGCTTTTTCGATTTGCTAAATTCCAAGAAGATGGTTTCTGATTGGAAGATCATTAAAAGGTTGAGGGAAGTTCTTCAAAGTTCTGACCTCAACACAATTACCATAAAGATGTTGATCCAGCAGTTACAGGAAGAGTTCGACTTGGATTTGTCGGACAGAAAATCGTTTATAAAAAATGAAGTGATTTTGTTTCAGGAAAATGAGTCCGAGAACAATGAAGAGGAGGAAGATTGTTGTGTTGATCTTGTGGAAAATGCTGAATCAGAGGTAACAAATGGCTTTGTTTTGGTTGCAAATGATGAAAGTGATGAGTTTATTAGTAAGCATTCTGAAATTGATGAATGTTTTGATGATGTTGTGGTTGATAAGATTTTCACAGATTATAGTCTTGAAAAAGCTATTGAATCTGTGGAAAGTGATGATTCTGGAGTGGTTGTTTGTGATGAATGTTTGGATATTTTTGGATTAATTGATGAAGTGGTTATGCTTGATGAGACTCTCACAGATTTTAGTCATGAAATTGCTGTGAAAAATAATGATGTTAAAATTTTTGTTTGTGAGAATTTGTATTTGGAGTTCAAAAATTTTTCCAATTGCAAATTAATTGAAGTGGAGAGTAAAATTGGTGGTTCAGGTTTAAACACACCTGAAAAAGAAAATGTTATTGAGATTCAATGTGTGGAGGATGAGTTTGTTGATTGTAGAATTCTGGAAATGAATGGAAAAAGTAAAAACCAGAAAATCGAATGGTGGAAAAAAGTTGACAATCTCATTGAAGATGAATCACTGGAGTTCTATGATATGTTTGACGCTTCAAATGTCAAAAGATATAGGAAAAGGTATTTTACCAGGAAAAGGAAAAGGAAAAAGAGGATGAAGAGCTTTCAGTTCTGGAAACAGGCTCAAACTGTTGAAGAGCCTGTTGAAATTAAAGATGAACAGGTTTGAGTTGATGCATTGAAGAGAAGTCGTTAGAGTTTTATGATTTGTTTGATTTTGCAACTGCTAAGAAGATGTCTTGCAAAGAAGAAAAAAACAAACAAAAAAAAAACAAAACAGAAAAAAGGATGGGAAGTTTCAAGTCTATTCACCAAGTCATTGACAAGAATTCAGTTCAAGCTATTGATGAGGTCTATTGAAGTTGAAAATGAAGATGAAGTTGAAGGGCAGCTTGCTCAAGGGGGAGTGTTAGATTATGTGATCAAGCTGCATGAGTGTGATCAAGCTGTAGCACTAAGCTTGGGTCCAGTCTATTATTGCTATGAGTGGGTTAGTTGAGTGTGTCTTTAATTATTGATTTGTGTTGATCAATTATGTTATCTTTAGTTGTTGTGTGTCTCTTCTTTATGAGCTGTGCCATTAAAGAAGAGCTGTACCATTATTAGTGTCTAAGGAAAAGCAAGTGTGAGCTGTCATGTTTAGTGGGTATAGGTTGTTTTTCTGCCTATATAATTGAGTCTTGTAATCAGTTGTAATCAAGTGAAATCAAGTTAAAAAAAACGTTGGTGTTTCACTTCAATATTACTCTGATTGTTCAGAGTGGTTTAAAACAAAATGATTGAGTGAATTGAGAGAAAATCAATAGAACAGTAACCAAGAAAGTCAGCCTTGGTTTCTGCAGAATTTCTGGGAATTTTCCAGAAAACATCGATGTTCTTGACTGAAACATCGATGTTCTAATCGTTCGGCCGATTTGTTTGAAGCTCCAGTGTGTTTAAACATCGATGTTCTAATAGCAACATCGATGTTCTAATCGTTCGGCCGGATCGTTTGAAGTTCCAGTGTGTTCAAACATCGATGTCTTGATTGAACATCGATGTTCTTAGTGTTAAAAAGCCAACAGTTTTGGATGCACAGTTGTCTAACTTTGCACCTAATCAGCTTGAATATGTCATAACCTTTCGCATTGGACCTTTCAAGTCTCCTTATGACTACACGGTAATTAAAGCTTAAGTTACTTTATGAAGATGATCGGCATGGTGAAAAGATTGATGTTAAGGATCTGCAACCAATAATCAAAAGACAAGGTAATTGATAGTTGAATGATTGTTTTTTCTCGGGATGCTTCACTTTAATGAATAATTAGTTGCTCATGTAATTCGGCTTGCATAAAAAATAGCTATTCTTTGAAATGTGGTTTCTGCCTTTCAGTTGCTTTTACTTTTGAGTCACCTATTTGCGCCTTAATTTATGGCCATTACAAATTGATTGGATGATGATTGCATGAATGAGTTGGTCTGATGTTCTGACCGTTGAGATTTTTGTTATTTTTATAAACGGCCTACTCGCTTGTAGAGTCACTTTTCATGATACTTTGTTCATTATAAGCCTAGCTAGTGTGGTTGAAGTACAGGTACATCAAATATAGTTGATATGAAGTTAATGGCGGTTTGATATGATTTTACATTTTTGTATTTAATATAGTTGTTTGATGCTTTCTTTTTCTGTTGCATGCAGAGATATGCCATCTTGGAATATGAGTCTTGTCATATGGGGAAAGGCGGCAAGCTGCCTATGAAGATTTTGCAAGGACTGCATCAGTTTCTCCATTTTTTTCTGCAGATTTGTCCATGATGTTGCACTTTTTCTTGTTTCGAATCTTTTGGACAATGATCACTTTGTTGTTTAACTTTTAACTGACTTCAACAGAACTATGTTGAACATGGGATTTAGAACTGTTGATGATGCTATAAGACAGAACTTAGCTAATGTTCATGTACTAAAAGTTCATGCTATTTCTTTAGACTACGGATCAGAAATGAATAGGTCCAGGGTCATTTTCTTTTTTATTTCTTTTGCTTTTGAGGAGCAACTTAAATGCAGTATGAGAAAATGACAACAGGAAGACTATTTCCCTTTTCTTTTCCATGCTGCCGTAGACAGTTCCAACCAGTAAGAAGTGGAGAGTGGTATGAACAATTTGTGTTTAGTGTTCTGAGGTGAAATTATCATATTTGCATTCCTGAATAAATCTAAGAAATGTTAATTCCTTCAATGTAAGAAGTGAAACATCCATTTATATGGCAGTAAAAAAAGAGTTCACTATTTTTTCCTTTGGTTCTTCGAGTGAGTCAGGATAGTGTCAACTTTTTTTCTTATGGCCAAGATGACTGGCTACTAACTGGACTTCTCGGAGGATTTTGGTTTATGAGCTTACTTCTAGCATGATCTTTTGGCATGGCCTTGTGGCTGGCTATTATGGAAATGGAGGAATGAAATGTATATTTTTTCAGATGAAAGTCGCCCACCTGGCTTAGTTATGTCTGGTATATATACTGCAATATTCCAATGAAGTCACTTTGTAATTGTTACTACAGCATACTCCACATTTTGAACATTACGTCAGGGCATGAGTTGGAATCCCTCACCACCTAATAGTTTGGAAAATCGACGTTGATGCTTCGGTTGCAGTATTGGGGGGAACCGAACTGCTCCTGGCTGGGGCGTGGCACGGTGAGCACAGGAGCATGGTTTCAGGGCTTTACACATAGAATTACTCCATGCTCGAGGACTGTATTAGCCGAGTACCGGGCAATTCATGATGGACTAGTCTTATCAACAAACTCGGGCTTTGATAATTAATGTTACGATTGAATCTGATAATCTTGAGGTAGGTAGTCCAAGTGCTGAAGAACCAGAGGCAAAGCCAGGTTATTGACACATCCTTTGTTGATAGACATCAGAACGCTGGCAGCTAGCGTGGTAGAAGTGGCTTTCACATGGTGCAGTGAGTAGAGACACAAATCAAGTTAGCAGATTATTTAGCTAAATCAGCTCTTGCAGGTCACGAAGGTAGATTAAATTCTACAGTCATACAAGATGCACGCCCAAGAGAAATCTTTCGGCTTCTCCAAATGGATCTCCATGGTTCTTTGTTAACGATGTTGAGTTTAATAAAGTTAGATCGCTAGCTCCTATAATATGTAAATGTTGACCTTAAACTAATCAAAAGTCAAAGCAGCAGCAGCTTTAAGGTAGGCGAAGAAAAAACGCCCCCCAAATCGATGAAACGCACAAGAATCATAGGAGAAAGTTGTGCCGTTGCTGCTCTAAAAACAAGCATGGAGAAGGGAGGAGCAGAGGAGTCCATGGTGGTGGAGACGGACGAAGGATGTCATCCAGTGGAGTTGGAGTTCTTGCCCCAGCAGTTCTTGCCCCAACGCCAGGAAGCTGATTGGTATTCTAAGAAGATTGACGTGAAGGATCTGGATGAAAAACAAGGTATCACTTACTTGAGTGATTGTTTCGCCTATATATATATATATATATAATTTTTTTTTTTCGTTTTTGAGCATTGCTCATATAGCTATAAATTTAATGAGTGTTGCATTAAAATATACCTATGCTTCGGAATGCGTTTTCAGCAGTTCAGTTTATTCCATACTTAATCTATTTGCCGCCTTAATTTATGGCTCTTGCAAATAATTGCATGAACGAATCAGAGGTATGAGCATGAACGAATCAGGGCCTCATAGCTGGGAGATGGTGATATTGTGTGGTTTTCTTAAAGTTGATGTTCAGATTGTTTTTATGAGACCGCCTTCTTGCCTGTAGAGTCAGTTTTCTTGACATTGTACCCATTATGTAAGCCTAGTGTAGTGGAG
The DNA here is from genome assembly GCA_028386065.3 of Turnera subulata. Taxonomy (NCBI): domain Eukaryota; kingdom Viridiplantae; phylum Streptophyta; class Magnoliopsida; order Malpighiales; family Passifloraceae; genus Turnera; species Turnera subulata. The sequence goes on along the minus strand of JAKUCV010000963.1, from coordinate 23,354 downwards.
TTTTCTGAAAGTAGATGACAATAGGAAGTTAGGAACACCCTTTCCTTTTTCTTTTCCGTCCTTTTTTTATGAAAACGATATTTTACAGACTAAAACTTGGAATTATCATCAAAGAGATGACAGAGACCAAAACCAATACAACTTGGAAACCGCACTATCCGCAAGCAAGCGGATAGTGGAAAGCTAGGCTAACAATCTGATAACCACGAGTAAGGAGTCCTCCGCCAGATAAAGTCCCACACATTTTGGCCCATCTACAACCCTAAGAATATCAGAAACACAATCAACTTGATATTGGACAAAGTCCCACACATTTTGGTTATGGAGGTATCAGGAGTTTGAAACTTCGTGAAGGTCCACGCCAATATCTCAAGGTCTCATCATTGGAGATGATCATTGAAGTGGAAAATGGGAGGTCGGCTTTGATCGCCTTAATCCAGGAAGCGGCACGAACATTCACCAAGTCAGCAATACGCTCTACAGAAACAGCAGGTCCGCTATAAATTCACCGATTTCTTTCTAGCCAAATTTTCCCGAGAGTTGCTAGGCCAATGATATACCACCAGACACAACTATGCCAAAAGTGCTTTGGGGGGCGGGGGGTAGTGACTTAGGCCTTAAAAACTTTTTAGAGCAGAGAGGTCGATACCAAATCTCTGCGGGAAGATTTGGTTTTTGAGATACCAAATCTTTTAAGCACTTAGCGAGTATATGAAGCAAGAAAGCAAGTAGAGAAAGAGTAGAAGAGAGTGAACACAGTGATTTAGAGTGGTTCTCCCTCACCAGGTACTCCACTACCTAAAGGTTCCTTCCTTTAGTTATTGAAAACACTCATTATACTTAGGCTTTTGCTGGATCAATCTTAACCTTTACAAACACAAGCTTTTCTAGGCTAAGCTCGAACCTTTACAAGCTTTTCACAGGCTAAGCTCTAACCTACACAAACTTTTCACAGGCTAAGCTAGAACCTTCTCTCAAATCTAATCCTAGACTTGAGTATCCAGCAAAACTAAACTAAGTCTTGCTTACAAATTGCCCATTGAAATAGATTCGCACTATAAGCAAAAAAGCAGATCAAATACCAAATCATTTTAAGCTCAAGTATGCACTCAGATTTTGCACACTAGCTAGGATGATCTTCCAGAGGTGTACACGCCCCTCTTTATAGGATCTAAGTGTGGGGGATAAGCTCTTGCAACGGTTCCTTGTACTTCAGTTGACTTCAGTTCATTAAAGGTTCAGTTTGGTGCCGTTATCCATGTCAACTCCTTGGTAGCAAAGAATTACCAAATCTGGAAAGTTTGAACCACCTTCTGGAGTTAAGTGGGAGTTAGGTGGGAACATCTTCTGCACTTCTATAAAGTCTTCTATCTTACTTGTTCTCCAATTCAAACTGTTGGAAGTGGGATTTAAATGCATGAAGGACCACACTCAACTTGCACAAAAGGTTGATAGTGACAGCTTCGCAGATATGGTATCGATAAAGACTATATGTCACATACATAAGATATGGTATCCGTAAGAACCATATGTTGTGTGTCCAAGATATGGTTTCGGTAGAAACCATAATTTTCCTATAAGTGAAAATCAACACAAGCAAAGCTAGCAATACACCTGTAATTTGTTAGTCATCAAAACCAGATAATCATCATGGTTAATCACAGTTTATCACAAACATGTGATTAACCCTAATTTTTGGTCAATAATCTCCCCCTTTTTTATGATGACAAATTTGTGTTGATTTTTCATGTAACAAGGGTTCAAAAGATATACTCATAATATTCTCGAACCTCCCCCTGTTTTATTGCTCCCCCTTTTGAAATTTTTTTTGTAATTTAACAAGGATAGGTTCAAAAAACATATGAACCATTCCTTGTGAATACGTATAATGGCATTCAACAGCCAACCATACAACTCCCCCTTTGTTTTTGTCTTTCTGCACAAAAGATTAGTTGAATGCATAATAAAAGATACGAAGTTGTGCAGCATTGATTAACATAACATTTGGTTTCTGACAGAAACCAAATCATGGACACAAGTGTGGTTTTTAATAAAACTAGATTTTCAACTCCACACTTCCTGCATAAGATATATATGGTTTTAACAACAACCAAATCACATTAGCAGTAGCACCAACTAAGTGCATTTACTCAGTGCCTGCACAATCAAACACATGTGCAATACATGCACATTTCATCAAAATTTTGGTTTCTCGCAGAAATCATAACCAATTTTCCATATTCCTACATAAATCAATCAACACACAACATTCTCCCCCTTTCGGCATCAACAGAAAGGGAGTATACTGCATTAGAACAGAGCAAATATCATGCAGAGTTAACCTTTCAAAGAGCAATATCCAAATATCCAACCAAAATATCCCAAAAGATAGAAAATATTCGAAAATAACCAACCATAAGAACTAGTTAAAAAGGACCAATAAGTAGAACTAATTTAGAAGAATCAAGATGCAATGCATGAATTCTAGAAGCATCAGATCTGAAAAGGCTTTAGTCATCATCAGAGGATACTTGAGGAGGGAATCTAGAAAGAACCAACTGAAAGTGCACCATCATCTCCTCCTTAAGATCAGCAATGTCACTACGGACATCATCCATGTCAGTCTCCAAAAGACTCAGCCTTGTTCCCAGATCATCCAACATTGTTTCTTTAGCACTGGCCGCTGCACGAATTACCTCATACTTTCCATTTGCACCAATTTTGATACTCATATTTGACAAAGTCAATGAGTCCAACCGACTGAAGTTTAGAATTCCTTGAAGATTTCACACCAAACCTCTTTGCAATCATTGTAACCAAACGACCATGGCTTCTTGGTTTATAAAGAGCCACGTGATGAGAACCTAATATTCCCAACAGCCTGGACTCTTCTTTATAAGGCTGGCAACAAGCCATAGATCATGATTGGAGATCTCATTGAAATGCCAAGGACGTGGCAAGATTACACGAGTGAGCATATATAACACAACCCTAGCGAGAAGGGTGGTCTACTGATATGTTCCTTTCTAGCTGCTACCATACATCAATTTCGTTTGTTGACTGTAAGAAGGAGCTCCTTTGATATTCACTTTAACACCGGACTTAGTGTCATAATGCTTGATAGTCCCTTTCTTGGGCTTCATCACATCCCAAATAATTTCTTCAGTCACTTTGATCTTTTTGCCTCTCACAATGCTCACAAGCTACTTGACCTCATCATTCTTGTCCTTCTTGATTTGCAGGTTCCTGTAGAATTCAGTCACAATTTCTTCATCCGTTTAGGTCTACAAAGTAGCCGGATAGTCTAGCTTGAAATACTTCAGGGTAGAAGTGATTCCAAGATCTTCAAAGTTCTTCAAGACCACATTATAGTCCTTAGTAAGCTTCTTGAACGGCTTTGTCCCATCTTCTTTCTTTATCAATCCGTCAGTTCTGCCCTTTGCACCGATCTTGGCCTTTTTCTTTGGAGGCTCAGGAACTTCTTCTTCTTCCTCTTCCTTCAGTTCTTCTTCAGATTCCACATTATCATTGACATCATCCTCTTCTTCTTGTTGTTCTTCGTCTTCATCCTCTTCCTGCACCTCTTCTGGCTCCTGGTTCTCCTCATCATCATCATCATCCGCATTATTATCCTTGTTCTCTTCATCATCTCCTTCTTTATCTGTTTGCTCTTCTTCAACATCATCATCATCATTTTCTCCTTCATCTTCTTCTCTCTTTTCTTCCTCATCATTATCATGCTCCTCAGATTCACCATTTACATTCATTCACTTTTTTTTGCTCATCATCAGAGTAGAACCTTGAAATGAAATCATCCATATCCTCTTCCTCAAGATCTGGTTTTTCAGCAACCAGATCATCGTGTGCAGCTTTGTAGTTTGCACTCTTTTCAGAATCACGATCTGTGACTCTTTTCTTCTTCTTTGATGTTTCTGCCTTAGCAAGCTCTTCATCTGAGTCAGAATCAACTAGATAGACTCTAGTGTTCTGCATTGTCTTCTTTCCAGTTTGCCTCATAATTCCTCGATCAATAAGACGAGCACTAGGCTTCCTCATTGCTGGTGGTTTGGTTTTTGCATAAACCACATCTGTTCTCTTCTTCATCTTTGGTACATCAATCTTGCGAGTAACCACTGACTTTTCAGATTGCTTCTCCAGTTCCTTCTTATTATCAGAAGAAGACTCAACATCAACCTCTTTCCCAACACATTTCTCATCATCTGGTTTCTCTACAACCGGATCTTCATTTGCCTTCAGGGCCTCTTTTTCAGTACCTTCTGTAATCTTTAGGATTTCAGAGACTGTAAGATCATCTTGGCTGATTTCTTTGGAGTTTTCAGCTGCTGTAGGGTCATGAACATCCACGCTCTTCTCAGCATTTTCCATATCTTCTGAGGGTATGGTTTTGTCAGCAACCATATCCATATATCCTTCATCATTCAAAGTTTTGGTTTTATCTCCAATCAGAGTGGAATTCTCTGATTCCATCAACTTCTCAACATCTTCTTCTAAACCAATACTCTTTATACGTGCATCAAAGTACTGTTTTGCCTCATTTAATCCAAATTTCCCATAAGCAGTATAAATTGCTTGTACTAGGGTTTTTATTTCAATTTCAGTAGGCATATTAGATAGAATTTTTGATTTAGCGGGATTCAATTCAAGCATAGAACATTCAGCATCCTTCAAGATTTGTACGGCATAATCTAGATCAAGAGAAGCAGAAGTAATAGAAGTAGTCTCTGGACGATACAAAACATCCATTGCCCATTTTTGTAAAATCGTTATAGTGGGTTCAGCCGTAGGCAGAGTATCACTATCTTCAATGCCATCAAAGGGTGAAGCCATAGAAGAATCAAAGATGCTACCTAGAGGCTTCTTTATGGAAATCACTTTAGTTGAAGAGGCTGTGATTCCTTTTTCCTTCTGCTTCTTCTCTTTGAACTTCTTAAGTCCTTCAGCGGCGTGTTTTTCAGTTGAAGTCAAGTCAGGACTTGTACTGTCGTTCTTTTTCTTCTCTTTGTCCGACCTTGTTTCCCTTTATGTGAGCTTTGCACTAGAGACCATTTTTGATATTGAAGTAGGTGTTTTTGTGGAGACCTTCTTCATGGGTTTTGATTTCGGTGATGGTGTCTTCTTGTTTGGTTTAGATGATTTATGTACCTTGGTCTCTTTAGTAGGGGTGCCTTTTCCAGAATTTGACTTCATGTTTGCGATACAGAGTCTTTGAGTGTTTTTGTGTTTTTGTGTTTGAGAGATTTTTGGAGGAAGAGATAAAGTCGGGTTTGTGTGTGAAAGAGATAATGTAGGAGAGAGAATGTCGCTCACGGGATTTAGGGAATAGTTTACTTGCATTAACTTCTCCACTTCTCTTTGTTCATTCTGACATACATGAGAAGCATAAAAAGGTAACTGCCTTTTTCAGAATCCAACTGCCTTGTCTTTCACCTTTTCTTCTGACCTCTGGTTAATAACCGTTGTCAACAATAGATATGGTTTTTCCAAAAGCCATATCTCCTCGGTATCAGCTCGTAGTTGGTGTCATATGAAACCAGAACTTCTCCAAATTTCCTTTAAGTACCTCTGATAATTCGAACAACTTTTGAAAATGTCCTCATTTGCTTGAATGCAAAGTGCTAGTGTGCAAGTGCTGTGAATGAAATATCCTAATATGATGCATGAAACATATATGCATAGATATGTTTTTTTTTTGCAGAAATCAGATTAACTTACAGACATTTAAGGTAAATTGCACATTCCAAGCTCAAGTCTGATTTTTGTGAATTGCTCCTCTTTGAGTGGCTTTGTGTAAATATCAACAAGTTGATTTTCAGTCTTGACAAACTCAATGGCCACATCTTTCTTCAACACATGATCTTGGATGAAATGATGTCGAACATTAGTATGAATAATTTGGAATTCATCAAGTTTGTTTCAGAATGCCCACATTGTTCCAATGACAGGATGTTTAGGTGGTCTAGGTACCAGCTCCCACACGTCACTGCGTTTGAACTGATTTAGTTCCTCTTGCATTGCATTTACCTAAAATTCATCTTGGATGGCATCATGTGTGTTCTTGGGCTCAATTTGTGACAAGAATGCAAGGTGAGTGTTCACATTCCACATGGATGACCTTGTGGTTACTCATCTGGTGATGTCACCAAGAATAGCATCAGTTGATAGACCTCTAGGTGCTCTGATGTTTTGAGGAGTGTGTTGTGAAGTTGAAGCACGTGTAAAGACATTTGGTTTTTCCGCAACCAGATCAGGCAGATTGTCATGTTGTTGTTGTGATGCATCATGTGGAACCAATACAGGTAGTTCTTCATTTTTTGATTAGATGGAATATCAATGTTAATAACCTGTGGTTGAGCATCAAGAGTGCCTGTAACGCCCCGAATTTTCATAATTTGATTCTCGGAATTTTCGGAATTTTTATTTCAATTTTACCCTTGTGGAATTTCCGGATTTTTGGTTATGGAAATAAATTATTTTCCTTGGGAATAATGTTTTTAGGCTGGTAATATAAGGGGTTTGAGTTTCGTCGGAAACGGGGACTTGTTTCGGGGTGAAACGGGGTTTTAACGTAGTTGTAAGTAAAACTACGTCGTTTTGCTTAATGGAAAAAAAAACGTTGACTAGGGCGGGTTGACCGCGCCTCAGCCCAAAACGGCGTCGTTTTGGGACTGGGTCGGCTCACACCCTAAAAACCCTAACCCCTACCCTCTCTTTTTCTTTTCTTCTCTTTTCACTCTTTCTTCCTCTTTCTCTTTTCTCCCCGACGGCGCCCCCTTCCCCTCCTTCCTTCACCCTCTTTCTTTCTTCTTCCTCTTCTCGTTCTCTCTCTTCCTTCTCCCTCTCTTCCTTCTCTCTCTTTCTTTCCTCTTCTTCCTCTCCCTCTCCCACGGTTTCTGTTCGATCCTCCCCCAATCGACCTCGCTGTGTCTGAAGCACCGGTCGCCGCCGCCTGGTTCTTCTCCTCTCCACATGGCCCGGGTTCTTTCTTCTCCGGTTACCCCGTGCCGTCGCTGCCGCCGTTCGCCGGTAAGCCTCTGCCTTTGTTCTTTTTTTTCCCTCTCATTTCTGATCTGTCTTGGCCGTTGGGCTAATCGTTCCTTTGTGTCGGCTTGGGTGTTGTTGGCGGTGGACTGTTTGTGCGGGTCTGGATTGTTGCCGTCAGTGTGAGCGTGTGCTGGCAGTGTTGCTGCAAGCTGGGCTGTGAGCTCCGGTTTAGGCCTAGTGCCGGCAGTGAGGTTTTAACGTTGGGTGCTCGGTGTTAAACTTGGATCGATTGAGGGCAGACTCGATCGGATTTCCGATTGAGCGGGTGCATGCGGGTAAGGGTTCTTCCCCATCTTTTCTTTTTAATTCGGAAATTCAATGGTCCCGTGTAGAGTTTCTGTTTGATGTTGAGGTGAATACGGGTTAGATGTTGTTTCGTTCATGGCAGAATTGTTGGAATCGTTGTGGGCAGTTTGTTCCATCTTCCGGGTAAGGATCTACCCATCCAATTCTTTTGCTGAACGATATATTGATCTGTATGTGGTGATGACGTTCCATGGGTTGTTGCTGATTTGGTTGTTTTGGGCAGTGGTAGAGTCGTGTTGGTGTTGCTGAGGATTTTCCGGCAAGACACCGGAATCCGGCGAGGCTCGGGAATTTTCCGGCGAAGGCTCGGGTTTCTGTTCTGGCACTTAACGGTATTACCCCGATGTGTAATTTGGAGTTTTAATCTCATTCATGGCATGCAATAATTAATGTAGAAATAACTGTTGTATCGAGAGTTAAAGTTATTTAGTGGAATACCGCATGTGGGGTTGTGAGTGTGTAAAGTCGGGAATTCACCGACACGGGTAGAACCATAGGCCGGGAACAGTTGAGCTCGGGTTGACCTTAGAACGGTTTTAGAAAACCGGGCCCAGGCCCAATATTTAACCTGTGAATAAATCTTGGATTTAAGTAACGGGCTTTGAACCCAATTTTATACCTAGTGATGATGGACCTTAAGATATGGGCTTGAGGCCCGAGGACATAATTGGAAACCTTTGGACTTGGGTAACGGGCTTTAAGTCCAACTTCATAATGGGCTTTAGGCCCGGGATTCGATTTTGGACTTAGAAGGGCTTTAGGCCCGGAAACTCGTAAAGAACATAATGAGTGGGAAATAGGCCCGGGAGCTACTTTTGGACTTAGTTGGGGCATAAGCCCGGTGAACCTTAGGTCTCGATACTCGGAGTTAGGGGAGAGAACATCATGTCGGGCTTAGACCCGGGAAGTACATAATTGGCTAGCTAGGGTCGGGTTTAACTCGGTTGAGCATTTTAGTTATCATGCATGCACGACTTATTGTGATTGTTTGTAATTTGTTGTGTGTGCCGGTATTCAGGCACGGGTAACACCTCGGGAGCTGGAGGATCTGTTTTGGGAAAAGCTCCACAGGACAATCGTTGTTGAGGTGACTTTATACGTCTTTTTATGTTTGTATGCATGAGCTTGTTAGATTGGTCTGTTTGAGTTGCATGCTTGTTTGCTGACATGCTGTGATCCGTATTGTGTGCCTATGTGTTCTTTATTTGCTGGTTGAGCATGATTTTGGATTATTATGGAATATAACATGCGGTGTGATTTTGGGTAATTTGTGTGATGTGTTGTGGGTCGGAGACCCGGATATATGACTAAGATGAGAATACACACAACCCTGTTAAATCACAACTTTTGGCACACATAAACTCATAACTTGTGAATAAAGATAATGTACAGTAGAAGATAGGCTATTGTGTGTTGATGACCGGTTGGTTCGAGCGGGAAGTGATACCCCTCGGGTTGGCATGCGGGATAGCATGTGATATGCGGATTAGCATATGGATCTGTGATGACCAGTTCTACCTCCCTCCTTCTACCTTCCCCTTTCTACCTCCCTCTTTCTCTCTCTCTCTCTCTCTCTCTCTCTATGGATATGTTTGGGCTTCGCGCCTGGTTTTATTTGGGCTTATGCCTGGTTGTCTCATGAGACGGGACCGAGCTCGACGCACACAGTAGGGGGCCCTGAATAATAAATTATAATAAGAAAACTTAACACACAGCAGATGTAGAATAATGAACTGTTTGCTTGAATGTCTTGGCATGTTAGTACTAGTTGTTGTATGTTTGCATACTCGTCTTGTTTCTCTTCTTTCCTTTCGAACTTTTTTCTGCACACCTACATAATTAGATTTATACTGCTCACTGAGTAGGCGACTCACATAATCGCCAACGTTGTTTTTCCAGACTCTTAGTTAGCGTGCAGTCACTATCTACCCTTCCAGAGTACGGACGTGGTTATCTCAGTAGGTAGCTGTGCTTCTTCTCCCGGTTGGATCCATAGAGCCGACTGCATTTCATTTTTACTTCGTTTTTATTTTATCTTCATCTTCCGCTGCATTGGATTTTGTTGAGTTGTCTTCTTGATTTTGATTACTTTATCGGCGGGTTACCGGGATTTGGTATTTGAAGATGTATCCGCAGGATGCCGGGTTAACTCATGGCTTGTTAGGCCGGTTTGATTTTATTGTTTATGACATCTCGTTTTATTAAGGATTTTGGATAATGTTTGGCATTGGGTTTCGTGTCTTGGGTTTCAGGGGTATTTTGGTAATTTCCATGAGATTAAGTATTTTATTATGAAATTGGGACACGGGCGTTTCAGTTTGGTAGCGGAGCAGGCTTCAGATCCTTGGTTTTAAAAGTGTTTTAGAACTTTGTTTTCAAAGTGTTTTCTGTGTTTAAGCCTGTTTCCGGATTTATGACTTAGAACGTGTTTTTGACTCATTTGCATTCATATAGGCGTTGATATGGATCACCAGGGGCAGCACAATGCTGAGGATGATGCCGCTACCCATGTCTTCGACAGTGTGTCGGTGATGCAGGTTCCCATTGGTCAGGGGAACAATAATGCAGTAGAGAATAATGTTGCAGGTGGTGGAGGACAGAATGTTGTGCCACTTGTGCCACCTGTTGTGGACCCAGCTTTCCAGCAGTATCAGGCCTTCTTGCAGTGGCAGCAGTTCCAGCAGCAGCAGCAGGGTGCCCAGCCGGTGGCACCCGCTGCAGCAGGTGGTATGGAGAGTGGATATAAGCACATGGATAAGTCTGCAGTGAAGGAATTCTCAGGTGAAGAGGGCAAAGCCAAGGAGTTTGATGATTGGTTTCGCCAGGTGGAGAATGTTCTGGGGAAGTTCACCTGTGCACCTGAGCAGAAAGCTCGATTTGCGGCACATAAGTTCACAGGGTATGCATTGACTTGGTGGCATGAACTTGTGGCCAACCTACCGAAGCCAGTGGAGATGCCTTGGGAGGATTTCAAGGAGAAATTTTACAAGGAGTTCCTTACTGTTGGTTTTCTGTAGGAGCAGAAGAAGCATTTTCTTGAGGTGAAGTAGGGTCTAGATGAGACTATGTCTGCTTTCAGGATCCGGTTCAGTATCCTTCTATCTTATGCTATGGAGTTTTGCCCGATGAGGTGACCAGGTGTAGGCGGTTTGTTAACGGCTTACGTACAGAGTTGGCGTTAGTTGTGGCTGGTGGAGGGCACAAGACTTGGGAGGCAGTTTGTGAGGCTGCTTTTGATGCTGAGAGGGTCCAGTTGATCGGGAAGGAGGCTCGGACAGCTGAGCAGAGGAAGCAGTCATCTGCTTCGGGTCAGAAGAGGCAGTATTCTGATGCCGGAGGTGCTGATTATTCTGTTGGACAGTGTTCTTCTTACTAGGGTTCGAAGAAGTTCCGAGGGCAGAGTTATCAGGGTGGACCAGGCAGATCCTCGAGAGGACGGTCCTATCAGTCTGGCTCTCAAGGACGGGGTTTCTCGGCACGGTTCTCGGGTACTTACTGGTATTGCAATAAGCCGGGACACCAGAAGTCATCTTGCTACAAGTGGATGAAGGATAATGGTGGCAGTGGTTCCTAGTATACAGTACAGAGTTCCGTGGCTAGTGGAGCTGTTTCTTCTGGTCCGAACAGGGGTGGCGGACAGCAGGGTCGAGGTCGTGGGGGTTCTGGAGCTCCGAACCGCGGAGGTGCGACTCAGTCTGCTGCAGCTCCTAGGGTTTATGCCATCACCCGGGAGGAGGGTGCTGATGCTCCAGAGGTCATAGCAGGTACCTTTATGGTTTTTGGTCAGTATGCACATGCTTTAGTTGATCCAGGTTCAACACATTCTTTTGTATCACGTGCATTCATGACTACTTATAACATAGGAGATGATAACCTTAGTAGACCCCTGAGAGTCCGTTTACCCACTGGAGATATAGTAGTTGTTGATCGAGTTTGTAGAGATGTATCGATAGAGTATGATAGTGAGAGTTTCCCTTCTGATCTTGCTGTAATGGACTTGGGAGAGTTTGATGTTATTTTATGCATGGATTGGTTGTCCAGACACCAAGCAGTAGTTGATTGTCGGGCCAGGGAAGTGTCTTTGTCTTCTCTGTTGGGGCGTAGATTGGTGTTCGTTGGAGAGCGAAGAGCTCTATCGGCGTGTTGTATCTCGGCCATCCAAGCTTTCAGGATGATCCGAGAGGGTTGTGATTCTTTTTTAGCTCATGTGGTCGATTCTTCGGTACCAGTACCTGGAGTGGAGGATATTCCTATTGTTCGGGAGTTTCCCGATGTATTTCCTGATGATTTACCTGGGTTGCCTCTGGAGCGGGAGGTGGAGTACACAGTTGACCTGGTACCGGGAGTTGCACCTATTTTTATACCGCCCTACAGAATGGCTCCGGCAGAACTTCAGGAGTTGAAGAAACAACTGGAGGAGTTGTTGGATAAGGGCTTCATTAGACCGAGCATCTTACCCTGGGTGCCTCGGTCTTGTTTGTGAAGAAAAAGGATGGCAGTATCCGGATGTGTGTGGACTATAGGCAGTTGAACAAGGTGACTGTGAAGAACAAGTATCCTTTGCCTAGGATCGATGACTTGTTCGATCAGTTGCAGGGTGTATCCGTATTCTCGAAGATTGACCTGGGATCTGGCTACCATCAGGTTCGGATTACAGAGCAGGACATACCAAAGACTGCATTCCGCACTCGGTATGGTCATTATGAGTTGTGCTTGTTCCTTTTGGTCTGACGAATGCACCGGCAGTGTTCATGTGTATGATGCAACGGGTCTTCCATGAATTTCTGGATCGGTTTGTGGTAGTGTTCATTGATGATATCTTGGTCTACTCGAGTAGTAAGGCCGAAAATGAGGACCACTTGAGGCTGGTTTTGCAGAGGTTGAGAGAAGAACAACTCTATGCCAAGCTCAGCAAGTGTGAGTTTTGGTTGGATGAGGTTGCATTTCTTGGGCATATTGTGTCCGGTGAGGGCACTAAGGTGGATCCGGCCAAGATTAAGGCAGTCGTGGTTTGGAAGCCACCGAAGAGTGTATCTGAGATACGGAGTTTTCTTGGACTCGCTGGTTACTACCGGAGGTTCATTGAGCGTTTTTCCTTAATAGCGGGTCCCATGGCTAAGTTGCTGAGGAAAGACTGTGCTTTTGATTGGGATGACCGTTGTCAGAAGAGTTTCGAGGAGTTGAAGGGTCGGTTGACTTCTGCACTGGTTTTGACTGTTCCGAGACCCGGAGTGGAGTACACGGTGTTCAGTGTTGCTTCTGGTCTGGGCTTGGGATGTGTCTTGATGCAGGAGGGTCGGGTGATTGCTTATGCCTTCAGGCAGTTGAGAACTCACGAGAGGAACTATTCGACCCATGATCTGGAGTTAGCTGCTGTGATCTTTGCTTTGAAGATCTGGAGACACCATCTGTACGGCGAGAGGTGTCGGATCTTCACGGACCACAAGAGTTTGAAGTACATCATGACCCAAAGAGAGCTTAATATGAGGCAGAGACGCTGGATTGAGCTTCTGAAGGATTATGATTGTACTATTGAGTACCATCCGGGCAAGGTCAATGTGGTTGCAGATGCATTTAGCCGGAAGAGAGTGGCTTCTGCGGATCAAGACTTAGTTTCTTATGCTTTGCCTTCCTTGGTGGAGCTGAGGTCGTTGGATGCACAGTTGGAGGTGGATGTTACTGGGGCGTTGTTAGCCAGTTTGAGCATCCGACCGACCTTGAGGGATAAGATCATGGAGTTGCAGTATAGTGATCCTCATTTAGCAGAGTTGCGGGATAAGGCTCTCGGTAGAGAGAGTTCTAGTTTCTATGTCCGGGAGGATGGTGCTCTAATGACCGGTGATCGGTTGTGTGTTCCAGATGTCGATGATTTGAGGAGATGGATTATGGATGAAGCGCATAATGTGCCGTATGCTATGCATCCGGGTAGCACCAAAATGTACCAGAACTTGAAAAGTCATTATTGGTGGCCCGGGATGAAGAAGGACGTTGCGGAGTTTGTAGCTCGTTGTATGACTTGTCAGCAGGTGAAAGCCGAGCATCAGGCTCCTGCCGGCAAGTTGAGATCTTTGACTATTCCGCAGTGGAAGTGGGAGCATATCACTATGGACTTTGTTATCGAGTTACCGAGGACCCAGGGTCGACATGATGCCATCTGGGTCATTGTTGACAGGTTGACCAAGTCAGCTCATTTCCTACCGATTCAGCAGACGGATACAATGGATAAGCTGGCGAGGTTGTATATTTCGGGTATTGTCCGTCTACTTGGAGTTCCACTATCCATTGTGTCGGACAGGGATCCGAGGTTTACTTCCCACTTCTGGAAGAGCTTACAGTCAGCTTTGGGTACTAAGTTGAATTTCAGTACTACATTCCATCCGCAGACCGATGGGCAGTCAGAGAGAACCATACAGGTACTGGAGGATATGCTTAGAGCCTGTGTGCTCAATTTTAGTGGTTCTTGGGATGAGACATTACCGTTGGTTGAGTTTGCTTATAACAACGGGTATCACTCTAGTATCGGTATGGCTCCTTATGAGGCTTTGTATGGGTGGAAGTGTCGTAGTCCGATCTGTTGGGATGAGGAAGGTCTGAGACAGGTGGTTGGTCCGGACCTAGTCCAGGAGACTGTTGATCAGATCGAGGTGGTTAAGCAGTGCATGAGGGCTGCTCAGGACCGGCAAAAGAGTTTTGCCGATAAGCATCGTCGGGAGATGGAGTACAATGTAGGTGACAGAGTTTTCCTCCGTGTTGCTCCCTGGAGAGGTGTTATTCGGTTTGGGAGGAAGGGTAAGTTGAGCCCTCGTTATATTGGTCCTTATGAGATCATGGAGCGGATTGGTCCGCTGGCCTACAGGTTGGCTTTACCGGAGGAGTTATCGCGCATACATGATGTATTCCATGTTTCGATGCTAAGGCGTTATCGGTCAGATCCTAGTCATGTTGTATCCCCGACAGAGGTGGAGGTTTCTAAGGATTTGACCTATATGGAGGAGCCGGTTGGGATTCTGGCTCGGGAGGAGCGACAGTTGAGGAGTCGTGTTATTCCGATGGTTCGGGTTAGGTGGAGCCGTCACTCTCCGAATGAGGCTACTTGGGAGGTTGAGTCCCATATGAGAGAGCAGTATCCACATCTGTTCTGATTTTCATATTTTATAATTTCGAGGACGAAATTTTTCTTAAGTGGGGTAGAACTGTAACGCCCCGAATTTTCATAATTTAATTCTCGAAATTTTCGGAATTTTTATTCCAATTTTACCCTTTTGGAATTTTTGGATTTTTGGTTATGGAAATAAATTATTTTCCTTGGGAATAATGTTTTTAGGCTGGTAATATAAGGGGTTTGAGTTTCGTCGGAAATAGGGACTTGTTTCGGGGTGAAACGGGGTTTTAACGTAGTTGTAAGTAAAACTACGTCGTTTTGCTTAATGGAAAAAAAAACGTTGACTAGGCCGGGTTAACCGCGCCTCAGCCCAAAACGGCGTCGTTTTGGGACTGGGCCGGCTCACACCCTAAAAACCCTAACCCCTACCCTCTCTTTTTCTTTTCTTCTCTTTTCACTCTTTCTTCCTCTTTCTCTTTTCTCCCCGACGGCGCCCCCATCCCCTCCTTCCTTCTCCCTCTTTCTTTCTTCTTCCTCTTCTCGTTCTCTCTCTTCCTTCTCTCTCTTTCTTTCCCTCTTCTTCCTCTCCCTCTTCCACGGTTTATGTTCGATCCTCCCCCAATCGACCTCGCCGTGTCTGAAGCACCGGTCGCCGCCGCCTGGTTCTTCTCCTCTCCACACGGCCCGGGTTCTTTCTTCTCCGGTTACCCCGTGCCGTCGCCGCCGCCGTTCGCCGGTAAGTCTCTGCCTTTGTTCTTTTTTTTCCCTATCGTTTCTGATTTGTCTTGGCCGTTGGGCTAATCGTTCCTTTGTGTCGGCTTGGGTGTTGTTGGCGGTGGACTGTTTGTGCGGGTCGGGATTGTTGCCGCCAGTGTGAGCGTGTGCTGGCAGTGTTGCTGCAAGCTGGGCTGTGAGCTCCGGTTTAGGCCTAGTGCCGGCAGTGAGGATTTAACGTTGGGTGCTCGGTGTTAAACTTGGATCGATTGAGGACAGACTCGATCGGATTTCCGATTGAGCGGGTGCTTGCGGGTAAGGGTTCTTCCCCATCTTTTCTTTTTAATTTGGAAATTCAATGGTCCCGTGTAGAGTTTCTGTTTGATGTTGAGGTGAATACGGGTTAGATGTTGTTTTGTTCATGGCAGAATTGTTGGAATCGTTGTGGGCAGTTTGTTCCATCTTCCGGGTAAGGATCTACCCATCCAATTCTTTTGCTGAACGATATATTGATCTGTATGTGGTGATGACGTTCCTTGGGTTGTTGCTGATTTGGTTGTTTTGGGCAGTGGTAAAGTCGTGTTGGTGTTGCTGAGGATTTTCCGGCAAGTCACCGGAATCCGGCGAGGCTCAGGAATTTTCCGGCGAAGGCTCGGGTTTCTGTTCCGGCACTTAACGGTATTACCCCGATGTGTAATTTGGAGTTTTAATCTCATTCATGGCATGTAATAATTAATGTAGAAATAATTGTTGTATCGGGAGTTAAAGTTATTTAGTGGAATACCGCGTGTGGGGTTGTGAGTGTGTAAAGTCGGGAATTCACCGACACGGGTAGAACTATAGGCCGGGAACAGTTGAGCTCGGGTTGACCTTAGAACGGTTTTGGGAAATCGGGCCCAGGCCCAATATTTAACCTGTGAATAAATCTTGGATTTAAGTAACGGGCTTTGAACCCAATTCTATACCTAGTGATGATGGACCTTAAGATATGAGCTTGAGGCCCGAGGACATAATTGGAAACCTTTGGACTTGGGTAACGGGCTTTAAGCCCAACTTCATAATGGGCTTTAGGCCCGGGATTCGGTTTTGGACTTAGAAGGGCTTTAGGCCCGGAAACTCGTAAAGAACATAATGAGTGGGCCATAGGCCCGGGAGCTACTTTTGGACTTAGTTGGGGCTTAAGCCCGGTGAACCTTAGGTCCTGATACACGGAGTTAGGGGAGAGAACATCATGTCGGGCTTAGACCCGGGAAGTACATAATTGGCTAGCTAGGGTCGGGTTTAACTCGGTTGAGCATTTTAGTTATCATGCATGCAAGACTTATTGTGATTGTTTGTAATTTGTTGTGTGTGCCGGTATTTAGGCACGGGTAACACCTCGGGAGCTGGAGGATCTGTTTTGGGAAAAGCTCCACAGGACAATCGTCGTTGAGGTGACTTTATTCGTCTTTTTATGTTTGTATGCATGAGCTTGTTAGATTGGTCTGTTTGAGTTGCATGCTTGTTTGCTGACATGCTGTGATCCGTATTGTGTGCCTATGTGTTCTTTATTTGCTAGTTGAGCATGATTTTGGATTATTATGGAACGTAACATGTGGTGTGATTTTGGGTAATTTGTGTGATGTGTTGTGGGTCGGAGACCCGGATATATGACTAAGATGAGAATACACACAACCCTGTTAAATCACAACTTTTGGCACACATAAACTCATAACTTGTGAATAAAGATAATGTACAGTAGAAGATAGGCTACTGTGTGCTGATGACCGGTTGGTTCGAGCGGGAAGTGATACCCCTCGGGTTGGCATGCGGGATAGCATGTGATATGCGGATTAGCTTATGGGTCTGTGATGACCGGTTCTACCTCCCTCCTTCTACCTTCCCCTTTCTACCTCCCTCTTTCTCTCTGTCTCTCTCTCTCTCTCTCTCTCTATGGATATGTTTGGGCTTCGTGCCTGGTTTTATTTGGGCTTATGCCTGGTTGTCTCATGAGACGGGACCGAGCTCGACGCACACAGTAGGGGGCCCTGAATAATAAATTATAATAAGAAAACTTAACATACAGCAGATGTAGAATAATGAACTATTTGCTTGAATGTCTTGGCATGTTAGTACTGGTTGTTGTATGTTTGCATACTCATCTTGTTTCTCTTATTTCCTTTCGAACTTGTTTCTGCACACCTACATAATTAGATTTACACTGCTCACTGAGTAGGCGACTCACATAATCGCCAACGTTGTTTTTCCAGACTCTTAGTTAGCGTGCAGTCACTATCTACCCTTCCAGAGTACGGACGTGGTTATCTCAGCAGGTAGTTGTGCTTCTTCTCCCGGTTGGATCCATAGAGCCGACTGCATTTCATTTTTACTGTGTTTTTATTTTATCTTCATCTTTCGCTGCATTGGATTTTGTTGAGATGTCTTCTTGATTTTGATTACTTTATCGGCGGGTTGCAGGGATTTGGTATTTGATAATGTATCGGCAGGATGCCGGGTTAACTCATGGCTTGTTAGGCCGGTTTGATTTTATTGTTTATGACATCTCGTTTTATTAAGGATTTTGGATAATGTTTGGCATTGGGTTTCGTGTCCTGGGTTTCAGGAGTATTTTGGTAATTTCTATGAGATTAAGTGTTTTATTATAAAATTGGGACACGGGCGTTTCAGTGCCATCTACATTTTCTTCAACACTTAGATCACACAGGTCAGTCTCTTAAAAAACAACATGTATGGTTTCTTCAACAACCATATTTATCTTGTTGTGGACTCGATATGCTTTACTAGTTGTAGAATATCCAAGGAAAATACCATCAGCAGATTTTGCATCAAACTTATCCAGCTTATCCTTTGTGTTCAGAATATAGTATTTAGACCCAAAGACTCGAAAGTAGGAGATATTTGGTTTCTTCCCATACTAAATCTCATAGGGTGTCTTTTCAATTAAAGGATTCATAGAGACTCTATTCAAAATGTAGCATGTTGTGTTCACACCCTCTGCCCAAAAATATGCTGCTAACTTATGCTCATTAAGCATAGTTCTAGCCATTTCTTGCGAGGTTCGATTCTTCCTTTCAACAACCCCATTTTGTTGAGGTGTTATAGGAGTCGAAAATGTGTCTACTATGCCACTTTGCTCACAGAATTCATTAAAGGCATGATTATCAAATTCTCCTCCATGATCACTTTCAATTTTTGAAATTTTATAACCTTTTTCATTTTGTAATCGTTTTACAAGAGTACTAAACTTATCACATGCATGATCCTTATGAGCAAGAAATATAACTCATGTATATCGTGAGTAATCATCAACAATAACAAAAACATATCTTTTACCACCTACACTCATGGTTCTCATGGGTCCAAACAAATCCATATGCAACAATTCAAGAGGTCTAGATATAGAGATAGCATGCTTGGGTTTAAAGGAACTTTTAACCTATTTACCAAGTTGACATGCACGACATGTAGCTTCTTTTTCATATTTGAGTGCGGGTAAACCCTTCCCCAACATCTTGCTTGATAATCTGGAAATAAGGTCCAAGTTGGCATGCCCTAGCCTTCTGTGCCACAAGGTTGGTGTTTCTGTTCTTGCACTTAAACACTTAAGCTCAGAGTTAGTAGCATTATTAAAGCATATATAATAGACATTCCCTTTTCTGGTACCAATAAATACCACATCTTCATCTATCGAACTAACCACGCATTTAGAAGCTTCAAAAGTGACTTTAAATTCCTTATCACAGAGTTGACTCACACTAAGCAAATTGTATTTGAGATTGTCAACAAGTAAAACATGTTCAATAGATGGGGTAGAGTCAATGTTACCAAATCCAAGAATTTGTCTTTTGGACTTGTCCCCAAAAGTTACTTTTCCTCAGTCTTTCATGGTCAGGGATGAAAATATGGATATCTCTCCGGTCATATGCCTTGAGCATTCATTATCTGGGATCCATTGATCCCCTGTCACCTGCAGAAGACAACTAGATTTTAGGTACCCAAACTAATTTGGGTCCTGTGAGGTTAGATTTGGTTCCTTTTGGAACCCACACATATCTAACATTTTAATTTCTCTTCTTAATCTAGCAAGTCTTGATACCATGACCATTCTTTCCACAGTAATAGCAAGTAATATGTGGTGCATGATAATGTGTATGCATAAAATTCCAAGAAGAATGCACATAAGTGTTTCTTCTAATTCCATGTGACTGCATACTACGATTTGGTTTTCTAAAAACCATATTTGGCCTATATAACATGTTCTTTCTAATGGGTTTTCTATCAACTCGATCTGACTTACTTAACCCTGAAACATAGTTGTTCACATACTTGTGTGACCTACCATTACTTAAGTGTGAAGTATCGGGTTTGTATGGCACACTAGATTCTGCCCTAACAAATCGCACAGTAGGATTTGGTTTCACACAAACCAAATGTGTAGCACCTAATTCTTCTTTTTGTGTAGAACTTCTTTGTTGTCCTAGCAACATGTTTAAATTATTGGTACTACCAGTGAATTGTTAGTGTAACGCCCAAAAGCCAATCATTGGATGATTATATAGTCATGTATATTTATTAAGGTTTTATTCCAATAAATATATTTATCAGTGATAAATGCTTGCACATATTTATAAACTAAGAATATTTTATATTCTTCAAATGTCCCTAGTCGATTATTATTATGGATGGGTTGTAATAATCAATTAAGACTAGCGTATGTTGAGAATTATATGAGATATGAATTCTACATATGGGTAGAGAACTTGTGGTCTGGACTGACCCGACGTAAGAAAACTGCATGGACTCATGTTGTCATTAGTGATTCTTATATGTACTATCCTTAGACCTGAGATCATCAAGGTTCCCAATATGTGAGTCATATACTTTGATATTACTCTTGGTCATTCGTAAATGAGTGGACCTAAGAGTAATCATTGGGTACATGATATAATGTGTAGTGGGTTTTTTATGATCAAGATGGAATTCGTCCAACCCATATAATGGGAAGATTATCAGTTGGGCCCTTGGATAGAGTTGAACTGTAAATGCATGGCCATGCTCAGATTAAGTGATATGGGGATATCATTTGTATCCTTTTTACACAGTTAACTCGGGGATCAAGAAACCTTAGATTAAACATATACGAGAATGACATGTTCCATGTCTCGTGTTTGATCTTGATATAATGGGACGAAAGGATAATGACATTTTTTCGAGGCATAATGAATCAGTACTGATCTTGTCGTTTGGGTAGCAATGATGTGTTGTTAGACACCGCTCGTTGTTTATAATTGTAATTGAGAGTTTACAATTATTGCCAAACGTAACAAGTGCCTACAGGGTCACACACTTAGAGCAGTTGATTTGAGCTAGTGGTTAGACCATGGTTCGACCAGGTTATTGAGATAGTGGTTAGACCATAGTTGGACCATGGTTGGACTGGGTCGTTTTGGGGTTGATTTGGTTCACTAATTACCATAACCATTGAACCAGAATTATTGCCATATGATGTGTAATCCTATATATATGATGATATATATAATTAATGCTTAGTGGAGCATTAAGGCATAGTGGAGACACGATTAGATATAAAGCGTAATCATGATGGTTAATGCATGATGATGTTGGCCATTGTCTCATTAAACTATGCATTACAAGTGTGTATAAAAGGGTGAAGGTTTGATCAGTTTTTCAGACTTAACACACTCACTTCATACATGAGAAAAACACATCAAACTCTCTAGTCTCTAGCTCTCAAAAATTCTGCAGCTAGCGCTGCGGTTCGGGAGTGCTCGGGTTAGTGATCCTGAGACGGTTGCTAGTGGTCATCGACAGTTCGTGTGGATACCGTTGAGGAATCGGATTTCATGCCTGGTTCTAGCTGATTCGACTCTACAGTTGAAAGAACTCGACCAAATCAGGTACGAAATTTTTGTTATTCGGTTTACCCCATTTCACATGTATCTTCCATTAGTTCCGGGTCTTTTCGCTGCGCATATTGTCTCTTTGTATGCATGCCCGGTAACTTACAATGGTAGCGGAGCGTCTTGCGAAACACTAAACCAAATAAGTTGCTTATATGATTGATATGCTATATGTGATGTGGCTTGATCATATTTGTATAAGTGACAGAACTTGATCTAAGTTTATTATGCTTCTGTAGAATGTATGTTTAAACTAGAACATTATGATTCTCATATATGTGATATGTTGAAGTCGGTTCAAAGATGTTTGACACCAAGTAGTTGATTGGTATATGATATCAATCATGATGTATTTTGACAGAAAGTCGAATGAGTTCGACAAGGATAAATCGATTGTCGTTTCCCCTATAGAACGATTGTCGTTCTAGCGTAGCAAGGCCAAAACATCGATGTTGTAAGTGAAAACATCGATGTTGGCCTTGGCCGAATCTTCTAAACATCGATGTTGTTAGACAAACATCGATGTTCTCATGAAGGTTGGCCTTGGCCGAATCTTCTAAACATCGATGTTCTCATGAAGATTGGTTTGGCCAAATCTTCTAAACATAGATGTTGTCAGACATACATCGATGTTCTGAGGAATTGCCAACCTCAAACATCGATGTTTAAGTGTCAACATCGATGTTCTGAGGATTCGCCAACCTCAAACATCGATGTTTAAGTGTCAACATCGATGTTCTGAGGATTCGCCAATCTCAAACATCGATGTTTAAGTGTCAACATTGATGTTCTGAGGATTCGCCAACTTCAAACATCGATGTTCAAATGTAAACATCGATGTTCTGAAGGTTCTACAAATGTGTTCGATGTTCTACAAACTAGATAACATCTTCTTGTGATCTTGATGATATATGAACAATATGTTGATTGCTTGTTAGCATGTTTATCCTTTTATAACCATGTCACATAGCTTGGTAATGATTATACATGATGCATACTTATTGTATATGCGATATATAATTGGTGCATTAATCACATGCATATTATATATCGAATGAGCACTCATCTTTACTTAGATCAACACTTGGTAGGTTTGCCAAAGCAAAGTGCCAATGTTTATCTTAGCAAGATGCGATAGCATAATTGTTATGTATGGAAACAATTGTTGATGTAAATATTAAGTTCCTCATGTGTTGCCTTCCATTGACAAGCACTCATATATGCTTAGATCAACACTTGGTAGGTTTACCAAAGCAAAGTGCCAATGTTTATCCTAGTAAGATGCGATGGATAATTGTAATATCCAAATTGCTTGTCAGGGGTTAAGCTTAACTAAGTCATCTCAATAGGATTGGGGACTTAGAGACAAAGAGTTGAGATAAGTCTATGAGATAGACAAGAACAAGAGTTGTCCACTCAACTATCCAAGAGTTACATGAGATGTAATTGACAGAGAGTTGTCTACCTAAATAACTATGATATAAGGGATTAGCCAAAGCTAACTTATCTTGTAGTGAAATATGGTTCTTGGCCCACTCATTATCATTTTGATTTATATAGTGAGAGTATCATTTAATAAAATTCCTTGTTAAATGATTTTATACATGACTCTGATTTTGTGTGAATTGATCATTATAGAATTATCATGGCACAAAACACAAGTACTATGTCACTGTGATCAATCCTTGAGAAGAAAAAACTCAATGGGAATAATTTCCTTAAGTGGCATCGCAATTTGAGGATAGTCCTCAAGCAAGAAAATAAGTTGTATGTCCTTGAAGGGCCTGTTCCTAATGAACAGGCACCTAATGCTCCTAGGGAAGAAAAAGATGCTTACAAAAAGCATGTTGATGAAGAATTGGATGTTGCTTGCCTTATGCTTATCACTATGGACTCTGAGCTTCAGAAGCAATATGAGAATTTGGGTGCTTTCGATATGATCGAACACTTGAAAATGCTCTTTGAAGAGCAAGCTAGGCATGAGAGGTATGAGACCTCAAAGGCATTGTTCCAATGCAAGATAGCTGAGTCATCACCTATCAGACCTCATGTGTAACGCCCCGAATTTTCATAATTTGATTTTTCGGAATTTTCGAAATTTTTATTCCAATTCTACCCTTGGGGTAATTTCGAGTTTTAGTCGAGGAAATAAATTACTATGCCTTGAGAATGTCAAATTTAAGTTGGTGTCGTTCCTGGTTCGGGTCCCGTTGGAAACGGATTCGAGATCGGGGTGAAACGCGAGGTTT
>JAKUCV010000962.1:0-66994 GCA_028386065.3 Turnera subulata | reverse complement strand
TGACATGCAATTCGATCGACAAAACCATATGTCAATTTCAATTGTCAATTTAATTAATGACTTTCACGCATGATTCGGCAATAAAAATTCATATTCATGCGATTGAACCGAAAAACATAATGATATCTAATAATTTAATCAAGCAGGCTCCGCTACCACTTGTTACAATAATTACTTTATGCCTCAAATATCTTGATAAGTTAATAGACAATCAAGAAGAATAATTAAGTACAGCAAGGCGTACCTGAATCCATGATGAACAACTTTGTACAGTGACTTGAGAGGATTTGGAGCTTCTAAGATTTGGTTTCAATGCCTTATGTGTTTTTCTATGATGGGGCAGAGAAACTGACGCAGGAATAATCTTGGGGACCATAACTCTATATTATATCCTTTATATACTAGGTCAATTAGGGTGCCCATAAAACCCTAATTACTAGTATTGGGTTTCTACACATAAAAGCCCATAACCAACATAGATGTCTCTAGAGCCCAAAATAGATCACTTAATGGCCCCATAAAATTAGACAGTCTTTAATATAATTGTAATTAATAATATAAGTCCATATATATTAAATAATTCCAACAAGGTATGCAGCCACAGCTAAGTTTTCAGATTGGTGCAGAGAACTGTCCTGTGTGATACGCCATAGCCAGCTCTTAAAACTTGTGAATCCGTTAGGATCCGGCCTGTAACCCAACGGACTGGAGAACCACATTAAACGAGCCTAGTTACAGAGGAAGAGCATGTGCTCCACAGTCTCGTCAGCTTCATCACAAATAGGGCATAAGGCAGACGATCTAAGATGGTCCCTGTATGGGTTGCTTTTCACCGCTAACCCATTATGACATGCTCGCCACAAGAAACTTCTGAATTTTGGGACTGCAGTTACCTTCCAAACCTTCTTCCAAACAGCATAGGGTTCGTGATGAGAATTTGATGCAATGTGAGATTGATCCTGCCCCAAAGATTTCCGTAGTAATAAGTTGTAGGCCGATTTGACAGAATAAGAGCCCTTGCCTTCCTAGTGCCATACCAACCTATCCGGCTTTGAACTACGCCTGATCGGAATGCTAGTGATCGCATCCACTTCTTCCTTAGAGAAAGAGAGTTGAAGAGATTAGTATTCCATAACCTAACCCAGGGTGAATGAGGTCACTAACCTTCTGTAAGCCAATATCCGGTGGTCTGGATGAGGTAATAGAGAAATCCTTCACACTCAGAATCTACTTATCAGCCCAAATGTTTATATCCTCGCCATTACCAACACTCCAGTGCACTCATTTGCTGAGGACATATCTACATTCAAGCAAGCTAGCCCATGCCCAAAAAGCATTCCCACCTTTTCTGGCAGAGAGAAAAATCATTGTTTGGGAAGTATATGCCTTTCATGACCCGAGCCCACAAATTATGTGGGTGCTTTATCAACCTCCAGCCTTGCTTAGCTAGTAAGGCGTCATTAAAAAGGAAGAAATCCCTATAGCCCAAACCTCTAGATGCTTTGGGTTTTAACATTTCTTCCCATTTAACCCAATGAAGTTTCCTCTCATTTTCGGTAGAGCCCCACCAAAATTTTCGGATTAAGAAGTGAAGATTCGCTAAAGGATTTTGGTAGCTAGAAACAAGACATCACACAAGACATCACATAAGAGGGGATGACTTGGATAACTGCTTTGATTAATACCTCTTTCCCCGCTTGAGTAAGGATGAGTTGCTTCCACCCTTGTAGTTTTTGCATGATTCGATCTTTGATGAACTGGAGGGCCTGAGCTTTGGAGCGACCCCATTCAGTTGGGAGCCTAAGATATTTTCTGCTGGGCCTGCTTCAACCATTGACAACTCTTGTAGCACCGTTGATCTGATCGTGTGGGGAGTGTTCTTGCTAAAAGTGATACTGCTTTTGTGCAGGTTTATTTTTTGTCCAGTGGCCTGATTATACAAGTTGAGGATGCGTGCAAAACAATTAGCTTCCTTCCAGCAGCTGCGTCCAAATAGCATCGTATCATCAGCAAAGAGGATGTGGGAGATTGGAGGGCATTGTCTCTTGATTTTGTACCCATCAATTTGTTTAACCTGCAAAGCATGAGAAAGAAATCTAGATAGGGAGTCAGAAATAAATATAAATAAATACAGAGATAGTGGGTCTCCTTATCTAAGCCCTCTTGATGGATGGATAATTGTGGAGGGTTGTCCATTTAAGATAATGTGATATGAAACCGTAGTTACACATTGCATGATCATATGAACACCCTTCTCACAAAATCTCATTTTTCTCAAAATCCACTCAAGAAAAATCCACTTAATCCTATCATACACTTTATTCATATCAAGTTTGATAGCCATATGATAGTTCTTCTCTCTCTTGGTTGTTCTCAAACCGTGGTAGGCCTCATGTGCTATGAACACGTTATCTGGAATGCTTCTACCCGGGATGAAAGCAGATTGATTTGGAGTGATGAGGTCAGACAAGATGGGTTTAATGCGGTTGACAATGGTTTTTGAGATGACTTTGTAGGGAAAATTACATAGACTTATGGGACGTAACTGGTTGACAGACTCAGGGTGTTTTGTTTTAGGTATGAGCACTAGGTTGGTATTATTAAGTTCGGGTTTTTGGGTTTTTGGGGTCCCAATGTTTAGTGGTTTGGCCAATTTGGTATCCCGACATTTTTTTTGGCCGGGCAGGTGCCCCGACTTTGCATGGGCAGGCCAAACGTGATCCCCCTGGTCAGGTACCTGTTGACGTGGAGGGCTGCCCGGATTTGAGGTCTGAAAGGTGCTCCAAAACGACGTCGTCTTATGCCAAAACGACGTCGTTTTAGAGGCTTGGGTGGACACGTCAGAGCCATGTGTATATATGGTCCCCCATGCTATCAACCCGGGTTCGTAACCCAACCGACCCAAAACCCAACCAAAAAAACCACCCGCAACCATTTAAATTTTTAAGACACATATATAATTTCTTAAGTGAGGTAAAAACATATATTTCGCCTTTTCCAGTTCTCTTCTCCTCCGCCACCTCGATCCGATCTCCCTCCCCTCTCCTAATGGCGGCGACCACGGCCAAAACGACGACGCGCGTCAGCTCCAGAAGCACGCCGACAACAGCCAAGGTAAATGACACGAACGTCGGCCTCAAAGTCTACAGTTCGAGCCTCGCCTGTCCGCGCCTCCACCGACATCGCCAGCCACGCCAACCACCATAAGACCAGTCGGACTCTCCCCCTCGCCCAGCCGCGTCCAACTAGCCCTCCCCTGAGCTCCGTTGCCGACCCTATTCGTGCCTCTAGAGGCTTAGCATCATCGAGCAGGTCAGGCAAGACGAGGACACGCCGCCAATACCCCCTCCTCCTTGGCCCCATGACCCCAGTCCGACAACCCCATTTTTTTTGAACACGAAATCATTCCAGTCTGACAACCCCATGGCTTCAAGAATTGGGGATTTATGGACATGGAAGGAGAGCTTCTTCCTGGCCATCTATCGAGCCGCCGCACTGGTGGCCAAGGTTTCCGCCGCTAGGAGATTGCCCCGACGACAACAGAGGAGGGGAAGGCGGTTATCGACGAGAGCGGTGAGGCGGAGGAAGAGGTCTTTGCCTTTGGTCGTTGATGCTTTTTTGGGGATTGAGGGTGTCCTTCCCTCACCTCTCATCTTTTCAATTTCTTCTCTATAAATCTGTGGACTGTAATGTTTTGATTGATGTTGTTGGATTGGATTAACGATGATGGTGTTTTCATAATTGAGTTGTCTTCATTGTAATGATGTGAACTTGTTTGTGGAAGTTATCTCCTCCTCCTCTATGTTTCCAGATTGGAGCCGATGTCCTCGTTAATGTTTTATGTTTTTTTTTTAATTTATTAGTATTGATAAAATGACAAAAAAAAATGAGAAAGCTTATCCTTCATATCCATTTTTCTTTATTATATTTTATTTTAAAAATAAAAATCTGAAAATGAAAATGAAAAACGAAAAAAAAATAAAAATTATGGGTCGTTTTGGATCGGGTCCCCGGAGCGGTTTCGGTTCGGTTTGGGCACAAACCCGGAATTTAAGTTAAGTGGGTCCCACTAAACCACTTGTATCCGACGTGGCATGAAACAGTGATGTTTTCCACTTAAAACGACGTCGTTTTGCTACGGTAACACGCGCAAAAACCCGGGCAGCCCTCCACGTCAGCAGGTACCTGACCGGGGGATCACTTTTGGCCTGCCCATGCAAAGTCGGGGTACCTGCCCGGCCAAAAAAAATGTCGGGGTACCAAATTGGCCAAACCACTAAACATTGGGACCCAAAAAACCCAAAAACCCTCCTTTTTTCTCTTTGAGTTGATCCTCCCCTACTTCAGCTATCTTCTTGATTATGTGGGGCTGAAGTTTAATACCAGCAACGGGAAAGGAGACAAAAGGAAAGGAGAGGATGGTGTTCAATTACAAAACCCTCAATGACAACACCTACAAGGACCAATATTCCCTGCCTGGGATAAACACCCCTTTTGTTCAAATTCCCTGAATTTGGGGTAATCCAGGTCTGTCAGATCATCCTCTAGAGTGAGGCCGCTTTGTCCATAAGGATTATACCAATCATCTTCTTCATCAGATTCGCCCGAAATCTCAGGTGTCTCGTTTGGTGTCTCATCCCATTGTGGGGCTTCCTCTCCTACTAGGAACGCTGTTTCCCCTTCTGGTTCGTCATCTTGTAGGGTTGTAGGGTTTTTGTCGCACCCATCTTCATCATCGCCCCATCCTGTGGCTTCCTACCCAGCTCTCGTAGCCTCTTGTTTGTATTGACAGCTGTATGTGCTGGTAGAAATCGTGAATCTATTAAGTTCCTTGAGGAGGTACCCACTCTGAAAAAAACTCTGGACAGCTGCCACTATATCATGCTCCGCTGTTTCCCAGAACGACTGAAAAAACAAACCAGGAAACCCGTCAGGCCCGGGTGCCTTCAGGGATCCAAGCTCAAATGCTGCCATCTTTATCTCGTCCAGTGAAGGAATCCTGCATAAGGCCTCATTAAATTCAAGTTGAATCAAATGTGGCACAAACTCCAGAACATCCTCCATCGAGGTGGTGCCTTCTGAAGTGAACAGTCTAAAAAAGAGTTGAAAAATATGTGTCTGGAGTAATGACTCTTCCTCAATCCATGTGCCCTCCTCGTCCTTCAGCTTGACGATTTGGTTACGTTGTCTGCACTACAAGGTAGAGCTGTAAAAAAACTTAGTATTTTGATCACCTGCATTTAACCAGGTAATTCGTGAACGTTGCTGCCAGTGAAGTTCATCCATCCTCCATAGTTCTTCCAGCTCATTTAACAAGATAAGTTCAGGATAAGACTCCTGGAGGATAATATGATAAGTTCCTCCATAGTTCTTCTAGCCACGTAATTAATATGATAATGTTATGAACTTATAATAAGACTCATTACCCGGAGATTTTACTATGTATTATGTAATGTATTATATGAGATGTACTCTCTGGCATACTTTTTAATCACTTTATTAATATGTATTAGAAAGGTGGGTGAGCTCCCGCTTTCTTTGGGTTTTCTCTCGTCTCGTTCAAGTCTTTCTCTCTCTTACTAGGGTTTGTCTTCTTTTCTAAGGTCTTCTCCCTTTTTTTAGTGTTTATCACGGATTTTTCTGGTGCTGGTTCGGTTTCTTTCTAAGTTTTTTCACTACGTTCACCGCTTCTCTATAGAGGCTAGGGGTGAACACGAGGATGATGAGGGCGCGGGCCATCGGCATGGATTTCCAGAACCTACGTCTACAGAGTCGGAGGTGGTGGTGGTGGAGGAAGAGGGGAAGGATGGTCAGGATCTATCGGCCTCTTTGTGCTTGGTAGCGAAATTGTGGACGGAACGACCTTTCAATTCCAGAGCCTTCATGAATACCATGAAGCAAGTCTGGAGGCCGGTTCATGGTATTGAGGTTTCCCAGTTAGAATGAAATCTGTTCGCTTTTCAGTTCTTCCACTGGAGAGATTAGCAGCGGGTACTGGATAATGAGCCATGGAATTTTGATGATCAAGTGGTACTTCTTAAGGAACTCACAGGTGATGAGCAACCCTCTTCACTTCAATTCTTTCATGTTCCCTTCTGGAAGCGAGTCTATGATGTGCCTTTTAACCAAAGAACTGAGAGATTGGTGCAAGCTTTGGCTAATAAGGCTGGTATTTTTCAGGGGCTGGAGGAAAACTGTATTCTTAAAGGGGTAAGTACATCAGATTTTGCCTCCTTTTTTATGTACGCAGACCGCTTCTTAGGGGGTCAATGATGGCGGGCAAGTCAAAGGAACCCTTATGGGTTTATTTCAAATATGAACGACTCCCTCTGTTCTATTTTTACTGTGGCTGCCTGGGGCATATCGATAAAGATTGTGCAGCTGGGGATGATGAAGAATTGGATCACCAGGATACACCGTATGGTAACTGGCTTCGAGCCTCCCCAAAGAAAATTATGGGTCCCTGTTTTGGTGGTGAACCGGTCTCTGATCCAGTACGAAGGAAGTTAATTTTCACACCTCCTTCCACATCCTCGTCTTCCCAGCAGGCGGAATCCAACAATTTTTCCCCTGTGTGTCGGGGCCGTGAGAAGGATACTCAACTGTCGGGAGATCATGGCCGGCGTCAGGCAAGGGCTACTCCCGTTAATCAGAGTAGTAAGCGGACTGGGGAGAAGGCAGTCATTCTGGAAGAGGAAGTGCAAACTAGCCAAGAGTTGGAGCAGGTGGTTGAAAGGGTGCAGTCAATTGGTATCTCTAGCGTGCTCTATGGTTCAGGGGAGGTTCATGAAGGTCGAGTAGGATCGGAAATGGTGGAATGTGATTCCAACAATCCAACAAAGCCTATTTACGAGTCCCAGGTCACCAAGCTCCCAGAGGATAACCCTTTTGTTGGGCATGGTCTTTTATCTAACCAAGAGGTTTCTCAGGCTGGTCATGCACGGCCATGTTCAGAGACTGTGGTACGTTCTAGTATTACAACACTGCCATTAAAACTTTCACTGGAGAGCATGGGCCCGATACATCCTGATTTGGCTGGGAGGGTAGGGGAAGAAGGCTCAAGAGATCCTCCCAGAGGCATACTCGTGGAGCGAAGGGGGACCGAGGTAAATACAGGAGGCATTTTGGCAAGCCCTCAGAGTTCGGTTGCAGGACAAGGTATCAATGTTCACATTGATGGTGTGGATAGACCTGAGAGCCTCGAAATTCAAGCTCATAGGTCTGGTCGCTCATGGAAACAAAGGGCCAGGGTTGGGGGCACAACGAAGGGATCAGAGTTGGGGTTGGGATCACTAAAGCAAAAAGGAGATTTAGTCTCCAACAATCAAACCGATTTCACTCCTGTTTCTGGCCATAAGAAACCTAGGGATTTCATGGAAGTTGATTCTGCTCTCACGAACTCATCTGTTCCGGCGGAGGTTGCTCGAAAACCCCGCCAATCATTATGAATCTCTTTTGTTGGAACTGCCGTGGTTTGGGGGATCCACAGGCAGTCTCCTCTCTTTGTAAGCAACTAATGCTTGAAAAATCCTCTCCTAGTTTTTCTTTTAAAAACTAGGCTTAAGAAAGTGGAGATGGAAAGGGTTCGTAGGAGACTGAATTGGGATGGCTTGATTGTGGTGGAGTGTGCTGGTGGGGGTCGTCAAAGAAGTGAGGGTTTAGCATTGTTATGGCAGGAGGGGGTGGATCTCTGCGCTCCTTCTCCCTTCACCATATTGATGTTTCTGTACATGGTACCGGGGAAGATGGAGACTGGAGATTCACTGGAATTTATGGTTGGCCAGAGAGTATGGAGAAGTGGAAAACCTGGGACTTAATGCATAATTTAGGGGAATCCCAATCTCTTCCCTGGCTCTACGGCGGTGATTTTAACGAAATTTTTTATCAGTAGGAAAAGAATGGAGGTAACCCTAGAAACTTCTCAGGTATACAACAGTTTCATGATACTTTGACTGAGTTACAGTTAGTAGATCTGGGGTACTCTGGGTGCAACTTTACTTGGGCGAATGGCCACACTGACGGGACTTATATTGAGGAAAGGATTGATAGAATGATAGCTTCTGCTTCCTGGATGAGTATGTTTCCAAATGCTTTGGTAAAGCACTTACCTCGTCAAGGTTCCGATCACGCCCTTTAAAATTATTATTTGATAGAGATCTGTCTCTACTACTGCGAGGAAAAAAGATTTTTCGTTTTGAGCAAGTCTGGCTCTCCAATAAGGGGTGTAGGAATACAATTGCTAGTGCTTGGCAAGAGCAACAGATTGGCTCGTCGGTAGCTAAGGTTAAAGAGAAGCTGTCCATTTGTGGGTTGAGACTTACGGATTGGAGTAAGCCTCATTTTTAGAATATAACCAATGCTATCAAGCAGAAAAGGCAAATTCTGGGTGATCTTCATTTGACTGACCAAACGGAGGAAGTGCTTGCTCAAACAAAACTTTTGAACCTGGAACTAGCTGAACTGATTCGCAAGGAGGAATTATTGTGGGTGCAACATCACGCGTACAATGGTTGCAGGCAGGAGATAAAAATACCAGCTTCTTCTTTTATAAAGTCAACCAGTGACGAAGATCAAATTCTATCATGGGGATCAATAATGCTCAAGGCAACTGGATGTCAAAACAGAGGGACATTACTAATTTTTCAATGCATATATACTGATCTTTTTACGGCAAGCCCTAACCTGAATTGCGAGCCAGTCTTACAATGTCTTGAAGCTCGTGTAAATGAGCACATGCAGGCTCACCTTGATCAACCTTTCACGAGGATATAAAGCTCTTCAACAGATGCATCCCATAAAGGCCCTTGGCCCGGATAGTATGTCTCCCATTTTCTTTCAAAAATTTTGGGACATCGTGGGAGATGATGTATATTCTCTTGTACTGGATGTTTTGAAAAACGGAGCTGATCCCTCTTCCTTGAATCATATTTCTATGACATTGATCCCGAAGGTGAAATGCCCAAAGGAGTGCAGTCAGTTCCGTTCGATAAGTTTATGTAATGTAATCTTCAAACTTATTACAAAGTTTATTGCTAATAGGTTGAAGAGTATATTACCGGACATTATTGGAGAGGAGCAAAGTGCTTTTGTACCTGGTCGACTAATAACTGATAATGCCCTCATTGTGTTCGAGTCTTTCCATTATATGAAGAAGGTTTGCACTAAGAAAAAGGGATACATGGGACTCAAACTCGATATGAGTAAAGCCTATGATCGGGTGGAATGGAATTTTTTGGAGGGTGTTTCGCTCAGATTGGGTTTTAGTGTGAGATGGGTGGGGTTGATTATGAGATGTGTTAAATCAGTTTCTTATTCTTTACTCATTAACCGGTGTCCACAAAGTATCATTACTCCTATAAGAGGTATTTGACAGGGAGAGCCTTTATCTCCGTATCTCTTCTTATTTTGTGTTGAGGGCCTTTCGGCTCTACGTAATCGGGCTAAGAGTGAGGGGCGGTTACATGGGGTTCAGGTATGCCGTAGTGCTCCGACTGTCTCTCACCTGTTCTTCGCTGATGATAGCATCCTTTTTGCATGGGCTTCAAGGACTGAGGCACACACTATTGCTTCTTTGTTGGAGAGGTATGAGGCCGTCTTAGGGCAGAAGGTAAATTTAGATAAATTTGAAGTGTTCTTTAGTCGAAATACACCTGAATAGTTGATATCTTAGATCCAGGGATCTAGGCATAAAGGTAGTGGACACTTTTAAGAAATATCTCACTTTTAAGGACTGAGGCACACACTATTGCTTCTTTGTTGGAGAGGTATGAGGCCGCCTTAGGGCAGAAGGTAAATTTAGATAAATTTGAAGTGTTCTTTAGTCGAAATACACCTGAACAGTTGATATCTCAGATCCAGGGATCTAGGCATAAAGGTAGTGGACACTTTTAAGAAATATCTCGGTTTACCAGCCATTGTAGGGCGGTCGAAAAAGAGGGTGTTTGCTTGTGTCAAAGACAGGTTCCTTAAAAAAATAGGTCAATGGAAGGAGAGGTTTCTCACAGATGCAGGCAGGGAATTATTCATAAAAGCGGTAGCTCAATATATTCCAAATTATGTGATGAGTTGCTTTCTTCTCCCAAAATCAATCTGTGATGAAATGGAGGTACTTATCCACAAATTCTAGTGGGGCAGCGTGATGGTAAGAGAAAGATACATTGGTTGGCATGGGACAAACTTTGTAGGAAGAAATCAATGGGAGGGCTTGGTTTTCGTTCATTGGAAGCCTTTAATTTAGCATTCATTGCTAAACAAGGCTGGCGATTGCTCTCAAATGAAAATAGTCCCCTCGACTGAATACTGAAGGCTTGTTATTTCCCTCGAACATCCTTCTTGCAAGCTTCAGTTAGCCACATTCCTACCTATAGGTGGCGTAAAATCATGCGCACCAAGGCTATACTAGAGAAGGGGGTTCATTGGCTGATTGGTGATGGGAAACAAACTCGGAAATGGGGTGATAATTGGCTTCCAAAAGATGAGGGTTGTCCTGTTCTCTCTCTAGTGTCATTTTTGACAATGATGCAACTATCAGTGCTTTGATCCATTAGGAGACAACTGAATGGAACTATGCTTTAACCGATTCTATCTTCATTCCAGAGGAGGCCCAATTAATTAAGAGCATTCCCCTCAGTGGCTGCTGTCCCGCAGACAATCCCTATTGGCATTTCAGTATATCGGACATATACACGGTAAAAACTGGATATTCGGTTTGTCTTGAATTGTTACACTTATCAGCTGCTGTCGAGTCTAGTTTTATACCTGATTGCTCTCCGTCTTGGTGGAAACACCTATGGAAGATCAATGTTCCTCCCAAAATCCGGTCTTTTGCATGGAGATTCTGCACTAACATACTTCCTGTCCGTGCAAATGTGGCCTCCAGGATCCCGCCTATGGACACTGCCTGCCCTCATTGTAACTCTAATTCGGAGACGATCATGCACCTCTTTAGGGACTGTAATTGGACTCGCGAAGTCTGGAGGTTGAGTCCGGTGTCGGAGGCTATTTGGGATACCAGTGATGAATATTGCCATTCCTGGTTGCAGGAAGTATTTTCTAGGGGGGATACGGAACTTTGTCGTGTCCTTATGCAGTGTTGGCTCCTATGGCGTAGCAGAAACAAACTTATTTTCCAGGATGTGCACGACACACAGGCTGTAGTGGCGCATTCTGCCACTGCTTTTCTAGCTGAATATATGGATGCAAATGCACAGGAGCCTAGGGTGCCAAGGCCTGATCGCAGCTGCAGGTGGTCTCCTCCTCCTGCAAATACTCTCAAACTGAACACTGATGTGGCCATTCATGACCCATCCGGAACCACTCTAGGCGCAATCATCAGGGACTGGCACAGGGACGTCCAAGCCATGGCAATTAAGCACATTCCAGCTGTGCTTGACCCGACGATTGGAGAGGCTTATGCAGCCCGTTTTGGCATCTGTCTCGCACTGGAAATGCAGATTGAGCATCTTATCCTTGAATCCGACTCCCAGCTTGTCATCCAGGCCCTCTGATCTCAAACTACACCTAATTCTCCATTAGGAAGGGTGATTGGTGATTTATTATCCTTATCAGTTTCTTTTCTTTCATTTTAGTCTTATTTTGTTTCAAGAACATGTAATAAAGCGGCTCACAAGCTTTGTCATTTGACTTGCCCTGTAGCCGAAGAACGTTTTTGGTTTTCTCAATTCCCTAGCTCAGTGCTAGACTATGTTATAGCTGATGTAACTCTTGTTCATTTTGAATAAAGTTTCAAGCTCAGCTTTTCCTCAAACAAAAAAAAATTACTTTGCTCCCGTTTTTATGAATTACGGAATTAGAGACAATTCGAGATCCAAGAGCTGAATAAGCAATTTGCTGGAACTATGAATTTTCCTCAATTCCTTCTCAACAAACCATGTTTTCAAGAGTTCAGGCATGGACACTGGTAAGTAAGGCCCAAAGCCATAGGATAGCACCTTAGTGGTGTAAACACCCAAATTTGGTCATCTATGTTCTATTATTTTACACTTTATAATGTGTTTTAACCCAAAGTTAATTAGATGACTTAATTTTATGTTTATAATGTATTAAAAATTTAATTAGTAAATTGTAGGAACTCACAGGAAAGTAGCCTACCAGGAACACATTTTTTGCAGCCCATTTAGGCTCTGATTTTTGTAAAAAATCAAAATTAAACTTACCTTTTATATGAAATGTGAGAATATGGTAAAAGAGTATTGATTTGAGTGAATTAATGTTGATTGGGGTGAATCTAGAGGAGTAGTAATCAAGAAAGGAATATATCTTGGTCTGGTAATATTTGATTCACGCGAAAAGACTGGAATCAATAGGATTTAGAGTCCAAAAAAAGGACAAACGCATACTGTAGCCCAAATCGAGCGGCCATGTGGAGGAAGACTGCCAGTGCCGGCGGTCATGCCGAGATGACCGCTCGGTGTCGGCTGTCATGCGTCCCTGTTACGCGGAAATTCTTAGATTTTCGACCATCATGAAGATCCTACGCGATTTTGATCAGATTTTTAGCAAGAATTCTGACGTTGATGAGGTCCACGACCTCTGTACTCCAGAATTCTATAAATAGGAGCCTTTTATTCACTTCCATGGGGCCAAAAATTCTCTCCACATACACACCCTTAGAAGCTTAAAAAGCTTGGAGAAACTCTACTTCTCCAAGCATTCAAACACCTTTTCTACTATTATTCTGGAAAAATTCCTGTGGAGTCAAGCTTCTAGAAGCGTTAAGATAGGAGATTAGGAGTTGATCAAAGTGGAACTACAAGGAGGAGAGCTTCTGGGTGTGGACTACAACCCGACAAAGCAAAGAACGAAGAAGGATCTACAAGAGGTAAGTTCTTGATCCCTTTAATTCTATTGTATTGATGTGCTCAGATGCATGCTGATGATATAATGATGTGATTAATGTGATGCCATGTTAAGAACCACGTGAGCTTTGAATCCGGTTTCCAGGGTGCATAGGTGGTCTCCAGTGGTAGAGACCCATGCCAAATCTTCTTCGTTCCCCCTTCTTTTTATTTTCAGTTTGTTTATATAAGTATGTGATTGGTTTCCACAGTTGCACACTTTCATAAGACGTACATATTTGATTCAATTCTTGCACAAATTTTGCCCCAGTACGAGTGTGGTGCCTAATACCATCCTACCCGTGACGAACACCCAAGTCTATCAATCTCTGGTACTTTAAGATTAGTCCCTTAAGTTGAAAGGTCGCTTAAGATTGATGCCTAAAGGTTTTTCTCCGGATTTTTTCAAGAAATAAAATCAAGGTGGCGACTCCAGTTGATTGAAAAGAATAAGGAAAGAAGGCCAAAGGGATTGATTTGGGCCGTGTCCTTACAGCTGGCGACTCCATTAGGGAATTTGACGGTTTAAGAAAGTTTGTGCAATTTGTGAGTTGATTGTATGTCTTTTTATGTGCCCATGTGCGCGCCTTGTATTCATGTTGATGTATGTTGAAACCTACACCATAAGAGGGCGAGGTGAGCCTAGTCCGCAACATACCATCCTTCAGGGTTTGTGGCTTGAGCGATCCCGCTTCTCGGTGCTTAACAATGATAAGGGTTAATAGGCCTTGGAACTCGCGCAACGTCTTGCGTCACTTATGAGTAGGCCAAAATATCCCTTAACGGCAGTCTTTTGGCCCCCAACCAGCCTGCATACCCTGAGCATCTCATGCATGGTGAACTGATGTGCGTGTTGTCGCAATTGGTTCCAGCAAGTACATAGGGTTATTGTAGTACTTTATCAAGGTCGTATCCACAGGGACTGGGTTGAGTCTGTTTCTTTTCAATTTAAGACGAACTAGGCTAAAAAACAATTAAATAAGGATGGATTCGGGTGAATGATGATTAAAATCTAAACTAGACAGGAAAGACAAATGTAGCAGCTGATTAAATGAGGAAGGTATCAGTTTTGGTGGATTCTTAGGCATCCGGGGTTCACATGTGCTGTTTTATACATATAAATTGCTTGACAGCCTCAGTCACAGGCTGAGCCTGTGAGTGAGGCTGTGACTAATGAGATGTCTTGAAGAGGCTCCCAACCTAAAGTACTATCAACGGCTTTCGATCTTATGAATAGTTCCCTAAGCTTCCATCTACCCCCTGTCACTAGAGTAAATGTCTACTTAAGGATGAAGTTTGATGTTGGTGCTAATACCCACAGTCTCTCCCTATCTTCTTTCGAATGGCTAAGGAGTGAAGGTTGACTATTGTTGGTCTAGCACACCTGGCTTCTCCTTTCGGTCCTTCACCAGGCTACTACTAAATTAATAGGACTCTGCCCAATAGTCAATCAAGAATCAAATTAGGAATTTTGTTATCTTTTTGACTATGCTGTCACAGAATGTGCTGTGTACAGGCCGAGGCTGTTGACAGCAAAAGAGTCAATTAATAGAATCGGTTCTTGCAAGCGCTCTCAACTTATACTACACCCATTTGCTTTTGCTCACAGGTGCCTCCCATGGTTCTCACATTCCTAATGCTCTTGCATCTGTCAAACTCAGGGGTTTAAGAGTGATGTTGAGGCTAGTTCCTCAATTAGTTTCTAATTCTCGTCAAAAGCTAAAAACTAAGGGCTGGTTGATGTTGTTCCAGTGGCTAAGGTTTCTCCTTTCGGTCCTTCACCTAGCCACCTGTAATCATGCATGGGTTTGATCAAGACTCAGACATGGTGCAAGTTTACAACAACCAAAACAAGAAGGACTGGTTAAGAACATAATGCGAGCAATCTATTGCATTAAAATCAAATACATGTTCACCCCTTCAACCTAAGAAGGGGTTGTTTAGTTCATAATCGAAATTACAAAGCAGATGGAAGTATGGAATGGCATAGTGGTTTGGACAATCTGGAGGTTAGGGACAACACGATTACTGCCTAGAAATGCTACAGAATCTTATTTTCCTTGGACCTTTGGTGTTTCTAGGTCCCACCTCTGTTCCAGGAATTGTGTAAGTTTGAGGGGTGTCTTTGTCGATGGGATTCTCCCTCGCTCCGTGTATTCTCCCTTCCTCTTTTGTAGGTGCAACTCTCCTGTTCTTCTTCCTCCTAACTTGCTGGAAAGTATGGGCATTTGGGAAAGTTGGCTCGTCAGTTTTCCTGCGTGTGCTGTCAGGATAGGCGTGATGGGCAGCAAGTTGATTGGTGGATTGTAAGTTCTAAGGTGCCCTTTGTAGAGGATAATTGTTCTTTAAGGTGGATTCCCTCTGAGTGGCATGTGCCTACTCCTTTTTCCCTGGAAAGTGTTCTGAGACGTCAGGAGAATGTTTGTTTATATTGGTGGAGCAGGTGGTGCAAGTGGTGTAAATTTTATATTCCTTCTGCAATTTCTGGGTTTGTAGGATGCACAGGCTGATGCTGTGCATGGGTCTGTTGCAGTTCTTCTTCAAACTTTCCTTTCAATTGACTTCTGCTTCTTCTACCGATGATGAGGTGTCATGAGGACGTCTTGGATAAAAGTGAGGGAAACGAGCTTTAGTGGAAAACTTGTGATTTGAAGGTGGTTTGAGGCCTTCAATTGAATCCTCGATGAACAACAGCCTCAGGGACAGGCTCAAGGGTTCTGCAACAGGCTCATGCTGTGGCTGATGCTGTATCTTCACATTCTTCAATAAAATCCTCTTTAATTGATTGAAATGCACCTGAAATCACTAATCATACAGTAAGGGATGGAAAATGGAGGAATATAGTGGAATATTGCATAGGAGGCATATAATCATAATGAATTTAGAACAATTTGCATCCAAAATTATGCCCTAAACTATGCATATTTCACAAGCATCAAAATACCCCAAACTGAAGATTTTGCTTGTCCTCAAGCAATCAGAAAAAGAAAAGAAGGTATGATTTTGGAAAGAAGTAAGGGCAGTTCCAATGCATCCAAATTTTCATTGGGTTTCTCCCATGTGACGCCTTAATTTAGGAATCCCCTTGTTTTCTTTTAAAACTGCATCAACTCCAATCAAATTCCTTGTCAGTGGTTTCTATAATACAAATTTACGGGAATAATCATGCAACTAACCTCCAATCCTCTGTCATCAAAGGGATCCTGCCAGAATCATTTTTTTTTTCAGGAAGTGAAAAACATTACCTCATATGCAGACCCATCATCCCTTATCTCCACTAATGTGCAACAGTCATCAAGCAAGGATCTCCAGGACTTTTCTATGTTGTACCGAGGTTAGGGTGAGGGTTGTCAATGGATGGTGGATGGGTTGAGCAAATGTTGGTAGCCTGTGAACTTGAAACCTCCAGTTTAATTTGTGAACAGTCTAAGGCTGTATAGGGACTGTTTGATTCCGTACCCCTTGAGTTGTCATGCTACCCAGAGGCTAAATGTATCCTCTTGTTTGAGAAGGAGTCTGATTCACAAAACGTTTCTTTTCTCCTCATTTCTCCTTCCCATGTTTTTCTTTTCTTCGCCGGCTGCCTTATTTTGTTCTTTTCTCTCTCTTTTTTTTTTTATTGTTGCAGCTGGGAAGAGAGCAGTACAAGATTTGTGGTAACATTCTGGGTATGTATTTGTTAAGTGTAAACAGTCTCAGATGCTTGATGGGATTGAATCTCGTTCACAGACTCATCAACAGGGTGAGGCTGTTGGAATGAAATTGTGCCTTGGCACATGATGGCCCCTGTTTCGGCTTCAAGTGGTTGAGGTGAGGTGAGTAGGGTGAAGAAATAAATTAGGGCCATCCTAGTTGGCTCAAATGGGGTTGCAATGGATTGATGAGTGTAGTATGGATTTATGTGGTCTGTTGGTATGCAAAAGATGGCCTAGATCCTTTCCTTGCTTGAAGGACTCTTGCTTGAATTTCACCTTGACAGAGACAATGGTCTGTTCTGAGGTAGACAGGCTGAGCCTGTGTCATGTAGAAAGCCATTTAGCAAGATCCTTCTTATCTGACAGATTTCATGGAGTGTAATTGTTCGATTATGCCTGTTCTGCTTGTTTTGGAAATGAGACAAGTCCTGAGATTAGAGTATGAGCAGAATTAAATGGAAAATGTCGAAGATGCATAAATATAAGGACAGACTCACACTGTGGAGAAGCAAAATGAAAAATAGATAAGCATTTGAATTTGCATTGAATCAATAGAAAAGTACAGAAGGCATAAAATGGCATTTGCACCCTAAAATACCCCAAACTGAAAACTTGCAGTGTCCTCACTGCTAAAACTAAACAAAAGAAAGGTGCAATGACATAACAAAGATAAGCAAAATAAAACACATTACCGAAAATGAAAGACAAAAGGTCTAATTCTTAAACACAAAGATAAATACCCCAAACTGAAAGTTGTATCCTATGTGGTCGGGGTTAGACATCCTAAAACTAGGCTAGAGGTGCTAGAAAGGTGGAGTCAGCGGCGTTGGCGCTTGTTGCTGGATGGTGGAGGTCCTGCCTGTGGTGACCGCGTCAGTGCACGTGCCATGTTCATCAAATTAGTGAGGGTTTCGGTTTTTTGCACGTGTTGGGCCATGTGCTGGCTATGGAAGTCAGTCATGGCTTTGCCTTGGGTCTGTGTGAGGCCGCGCACCTCAGTGATGCCCCTGTTAAGGTGTGAGCATACTTCTCCCAAATAGGAGGTCAGGCGCATCTCTTATGCAGTAATGCTCTCCTGGAGGCGTTGCAGGCGTTCGCCGTGAGCAGCAAGGGTCTGTTGAATGTGGGATTGGTTCTGAAGGACGGGAAGGATTTGCTGCCCAATCCAATCCTACATCTGCTCAAAGATATCCAGCACTTGGTCTCGAGTCACAGCCTGAGGCTGTGACTGAGGCTGTGCTTGTTATGTGGCAGGCTGCTGGGGCTGTACAAGATCGTGTTCTTCCTGTCCGTGAGGCTGTGGCGCTGGTGGTGCATTTTTTGGTTCTTCAGCCACAGCAACAGGCTGTTCCTGGTTGTTCTCTTGAGGCTGTGGGGCGGGAAGGTGCATCCTATTGAGGATGTCGCGGTCGATCCAGACGGTTCCGCTAACCAACTCAAAGCGATTCAGGGGAAGGTGGAAATGCCGCGCAATCCTTGTGATGATGCCAGCGCCTGGAAGGTATGGTGCCTTCCTTTGTGTGATGAATCGACGAAGGATAAAGGCGCCGGTGTTGAGGGATTAGCGGTGCACCATGCACCAAAGGATGAATAGCTCCTCGTGTTGAACAGCCAAGCGATTCCTGTTTCTGTCGTACATGCTGTGGGACAAAAGTGCTGGATGATGCGCAGTGTGCGGCTACGGAACGATGTAGCTGAACTGGTGGAGGAGTTGTATCCGGGGTCAGTGGAGATGTCATTCCAAAAATCTTCTGCGGCAAAGTCTGCTGGCCTCTCCTGGCGTCCTTCATTTGGTAGCCCGAGTATCTGATTTAACTGGGAAACGGTGAGAACCCTGTTCACGTTGCCCAGACGGAATCGTGTTGTGCCGGGCTGCTGACCCTGTGGGGGCTGATAGGAGAGCGAACTGAAGAATTCGCGGGTTAGGTCAGCGTAGGTAGGCTCTCCTAGTGTGGCAAACAGCAACCACCCCACTGGTTGGAGGAATCGGCGCACGCCATTCCTGGCCCCGATGGCTCTGAGTGCATCCATATCCAGCCACCGACTGACAAGCACTATCTGGGTCTGTGAGAAAGCCCAGGCGCGTCGGTGGCTGGCGTTTGCAGGTTGGAAGACGAAGCGCTGGGCAGGGAGTGGCACGTCCTCTGCCTCTTCGTCTCTGTTTGGTGTTTCGTCCTCCTCTGTCTCTGGTTCATTGGTGGACGGTGGTGTGGGTGGTTTGCGAGGCAGGTCCTGGTTTTGCTTGGATCGGGCCTCGGCGGCAGTGGAAGATTCTGGGAGGGTGGTTGTTTTAGCGGTTGTTGAACGGGTGCGGGGGGGTTTTGGATGGCGGATTGGAACGGTGGGGGTGGTGGATGGTTCTGGTGTGGGTTCGAGGTTGAGGTCGATTGGCTCTGGGTTGACCATGGTGGTGGTTGGTGGGTTGATGATGAGGTTGATGATGGTGTCGGGGGTTTGTGGTCGCCGGCGTTTGCGGCGGTATTGTTGTGTTGGGGCGGATGTATTGGTGTCTGGTGTGGTTTGGGTGTTGGTTTCGGAAGAGGTTGGAGGTGCAGAAAGGGCGAGTAAGGTGGGGGATGTTTCTAGTGGTGGGTAGAGGCGAGCGAACTCGCTGATGAGGATGTGTAGTGGGGGAAGGTCTGGGTATAATCGTGTTGTGGTGGTGGTGGGAAATGGTGGCAGTGGTGGTGGGTTGATGTGGAGAGGGCGGTAGATGATTTGGAAGAGGGGGCGGGTGATGCGAAAAGGGAAGGTGATGGTGGTGGTGATGTCTGGGTTAGAAGATGAGGATGGAGGATTGGGTGTGTTGTTGTTGGCTGGGTTGTTGGTGTTGGTGTTGTTGCCCATGACTGAGTCGGGAAGATGATGGCGATATGGAGTGCTGATTGTGGAGTTAGGGTTGTAGCGACAAGGTTTTGGAGGAGGAAGATGAAGTAGAGAAGGGAAGGATAGGGGTTGTCTTTTATAGGCAATTAATGCCTGTTCAGAGACGTTGAGAGGGTGGGAATGCGAAGGGTTATGTCTGCTGGTAATCATTTGTTGCTGCCCAAAGTGTCAGTTTTGTGCCCCTTTTTGGTAGAGTGTTGTACCCCTTAGCATGAATGACACATGGATGGGAGAAGGAATAAGCCTACTGGGTAGTTGTGTTAGGATGTGTTTAAGACAAAATTTCCTTATCCCTTATTGTGCTGGGTAGAATGGCTGCAACAGGCTGAGCCTGTTGCTCATGCTGTCCCAGTTTTATAGTTAGTGCGTGCAAGAGGAAATTTTTCAGCAGAGAACCTAGTCCTAGCCCTACCTATTCGGACCTTCCCTAATTCTAGAGATTCCCTAAATGCAAGAGATTATCGAATGAGGTGTTAGGGTGTTGTGGAAATTCGACACAGGCTCAGCCTGTGTGAGCCTGTGCAAGCCTAAAAAGTCCTTTTTTCAAAGAAATGGAGAAGGCTTAACATCAAAAAGGGTTTAGAAGGATTTCCCTGAAAAATCTTTGACTCTGTGATTCCCTTTTCCATCAAATTTCAGCACCTGATTGATTAAAAACAAAAGAAAAACGCAAAAAAAAAAATAACCAAATGAAAAGCAAAAGAAATTGGAAATTTACTGCACTTGGTGTTACCCAAGTGTGTGCTTCTTTAATGTCTTTTAGCTGGACTCCATCTTGCTTTGCTAGGTGGGAGGTGGATCATGGAGCACCTGAGTCTCTTGATACTCATCGGTCCTTGTGTGATACAGCTTCAGTCTGTGCCCCGTTAACCTTGAATGGTTGTGTCTTCTCATTATAGATTTCTACAGCCCCATGAGGGTAACAGCATGACACTGTGAAGGGGCCAGACCATCTTGATCGAAGCTTTCCAGGGAAGAGCTTTAGGCGAGAGTTGTAGAGGAGGACTTGATCTCATTCTTTGAATTTTCAAGGCTGTATCCTGTTGTCATGCCACTTCTTCGTTCT
The DNA here is from genome assembly GCA_028386065.3 of Turnera subulata. Taxonomy (NCBI): domain Eukaryota; kingdom Viridiplantae; phylum Streptophyta; class Magnoliopsida; order Malpighiales; family Passifloraceae; genus Turnera; species Turnera subulata. Next base: position 46,490 of record JAKUCV010000962.1, on the reverse strand, counting down.
CTCCTTGTATAATTTTGCATTTTCATATGCATACAGCCTCAGCTCGTCTAGCTCATTCAATTGCAACAGCCTCTGTTCTCCTACAACCTGTGTGTCAAAGTTCAAAGCCTTAATAGCCCAATATGCCTTGTGCTCCAGCTCCACAGGCAAATGACAGGCCTTCCCAAATACAAGGCGGTATGGGGTGGTGCCTATGGGTGCCTTGTAGGCTGTGCGGTATGCCCACAGAGCATCATCGAGTTTTGCTGCCCAGTCCTTGTGTGATGGTCTTACTGTCTTCTCTAGGATCTGTTTGATTTCTCTGTTAGTCACCTCCACTTGGCCACTTGTTTGAGGATGGTAGGGAGTGGCTACCTTGTTTCTGATCCCATAATTTCTGAGGAGAGCTTCAAACTGGCGGTTGCAAAAATGGGTTCCTCCATCACTAATTATTGCTCTTGGGGTGCCAAACCGGGTGAAGATGTGTTTCTTCAGGAACCTTGTCACTGTATTGGCATCATTGGTCAGGGAGGCAGTGACCTCTACCCATTTGGAGACATAGTCAACGGCCACCAAGATAAAATTGTTTCCATAAGAACGCGGGAATGGTCCCATGAAGTCTATTCCCTAAACATCGAATAGCTCTACTTCCAAAATTGCTTGTTGTGGCATTTCCTGTATTCTTGAGATGTTCCTTGTGCGCTGGCACTCCTTGCTTGCCACTACCCAATTGCGCGCATCCTTAAATAGGGTAGGCCAATATAGACCAGCTTGCAATTCTTTGGATGCTGTTCTGGTTGTGCCATGGTGTCTCCCGTACTGTGTATTGTGGCAACTATGCAGAACTTGTTCTACCTCCTCCTCAGGAATGCACCGTCTGATTATACCATCTCTGCATCTTCTGAACAATAAGGGCTCATCCCAGAGGTAGTTTTTCACATCAGAGAAGAACTTTTTTCGCTGTGCATAGCTGAGATCTGGTGGAAGAGCTCCACAGGCCAAGAAATTGACAATTTCTGCGTACCACGGCATCAGTCTGTGACTGACACTGTGAATTGTTGCAATGAGGATGTCGTCTGGGAGATGATCATTAATAGGCATGTGCTCCCTTGGCATGTGGTCTGAAGGCAATCTGGAAAGATGGTCAGCTACCACATTCTCAATGCCTTTCTTGTCTCGAATTTCTAGGTCAAATTCTTGGAGCTGCGGGATCCACCTAAGAAGTCTTGGCTTGGTCTCCTTCTTCGTCAACAAATACTTCAATGCCGAATGGTCCGTGTGGATGATGACCTTAGATCCCAGCAAGTATGCTCGAAACTTTCCAATTGCAAAGACTACTGCCAGAAGCTCTTTCTCAGATGTGGCATAATTGATCTATGCCTTATCCAGAGTGCGACTTGCATAGTATATAACATGAAGTTTGTTGTCTTTTCTCTGCCCCAGCACAGCCCCTACTGCATGGTCGCTTGCATCACACATGATTTCAAAGGGCTGACTCTAATCTGGGGGCTGGATGATTAAGGCTATGGTCAATGCGGCCTTAATCCTGTTAAATGCATTCAGACAAGAATCATCAAATACAAATTCGGCATCCTTACTAAGGAGATTTGTCAAAAGTTTTGCAATCTTTGAAAAATCCTTAATAAAGCGCCTGTAAAAGCCTGCATGACCAAGAAAAGCCTGAATTGCCTTAACAGAGGTTGGAGGTGGAAGTTTTTTAATAACATCAATCTTAGCTTCATCCACCTCTATACCTCGTCCTGAGATTTTATGTCCAAGTACAATACCTTCTGTAACCATAAAATGGCATTTTTCCTAGTTTAGTATCAGGTTCACAGCCTCACACCGTTCAACCACTGTTTCAAGGTTAGACAAACAAAGATCAAAAGAAGTGCCATAAACAGAGAAGTCATCCATAAATACCTCCATTATATGCTCGATCAGGTCATGGAAGATGGCCATCATGCAACGCTGAAAGGTGGCAGGTGCATTACACAGGCCAAATGGCATACCTATATGCAAATGTGCCGTAGGGGCATGTAAATGTTGTTTTTTCCTGATCACCTGGATGGATTGTGATCTAGAAAAATCCAGAGTATCCATCTAGGTAACAAAAATGTGTGTGCTTGGCAAGTCTCTCTAACATCTGGACTACGAATGACAAAGGAAAATGATCTTTTCTAGTGGCCTTATTGAGTTTTCTATAGTCTATGCACATCCTCCAACCAGTGACAGTCCTAGTTGGTATGAGTTCTTTTTTTCATTCTTTACTACTGTCATACCTCCCTTTTTAGGCACCACATGTACTGCACTAACCCAAGGACTATCTCAAATTGGATAAATTATTCCGACATCAAGTAACTTCAAAATTTCCTTTTTGACCACTTCCTTCATATTTTCATTCAGTCTCCTCTGTGGTTCTATTATAGGTTTGCAGTTTTCTTCCAAAAGAATGCGATGCATACAAAGATTAGGATTGATACCTATCAGATCATCAATGGTATATCCCATTACCTTGCGGTGTTTGTTGACTACCGTGCGCACTTTTTCCTCTTCCTCCTGTGAAAGGTCAGCTCTAATAATGATAGGAAATGAGGAATTGTCAGTGTCTAAGTAGATATACCTAAGCTTGGGTGGTAGAGGTTTCATTTCTACCCTTGGTGGATCGGATTCTGGTTCTGGGTTGCAAACAGACTCTGTGACAGGCTCAGGCACAACATCAGCATGTTGATCCACAGCATGAGCCTGTTTGTTGATTTCAGGCACAGTTTCTTCTGCCAGGCAACCTAGCAATTCATCCCCATCTATGAGCCCATTGACTAGGCAACCTAGCAATTCATCCTCATGTGTCTCCATCAGTCGAGACGTCTTGACTAGTGCATCAACAGGGTCTGGTACAGCATCAACCATGCAGCAGTGTCCTGTTCCAAATTCTGTTCTTTACGCTTTCTGGACATTGAACTCCACTGTATCTTCTCCTAGTCGTAGTGTCAATGTTCCATTTGCACAATCAATCATAGCTCCTGCTGTAGCTAAGAAGGGACGCCCCAAAATGATGGGTGTCTTCTCGTCTTCAGTCATGTTAATTACCACAAAGTCTACCGGTATGTAAAAGTTGCCAACCTTGACTGACACATCCTCCAGCACTCCTACAGGATATACAAGTGATCGGTCTGCTAGCTGGATTGTCATTCTTGTGGGTTTAATGTCTCCAAGGTTCAAATTTTGAGTGATAGAGAGCGGTAGCAGGCTGACACTGGCTCCTAAATCGCATAGGGCTCCCTCAATCTTCCTGTCCCCGATGTTTAGAGGAATTGTGAAACTTCCTGGGTCTGAGCATTTTCTAGGCGGATGGTGCTGAATGAGGGCACTCCCCTGGGCTGTCATGGCTACTGTCTCGATGTCGTCAATGGTTCTTTTCTTGGTCAAGATGTCCTTGAGGAACTTGGCATATGACGGCATATGTGTAACCACATCACTAAAGGGAAGATTAACATAAAGCTTATTTAGCATCTTCTTAAACTTACTGAATTGCTTTTCCAGTTTGAACTTGAGGTACACTTCTGGATATGGGAGAGGAGGCTGATAGGGTCGGACAGTCTGGGGGTTTTTCTCAGCCTTCTTAGTATTCACAGGCTCACCCACAGACTCAGCCTGTGTCTGTGCTGTTTGCCCTGGGTTGGATGTTGATGCTGTCTGATCCACAGCATCAGGCTGTCTTGGTGCTGTGCCCCTTAATTCCTTCCCACTACAAAGTGTTACAACTTTGCAATGCTCATTCCTTGGATTCTCTATTGGTTTCCCTAGAAGGGCTCCTTGCTGATTAGTGGACATAGAGGCTTGTTGAGCAATTTGATTTTCAAAGATTCTGTTGTGGGATTTGATTTGACTAATTTCCTCACTCATCTTGTTCTGGTTCTCCAAGATGGACTACAGCATGCTCAACATGTCGGTGTGCTGTCCTCCTTGGTTCTGTCTTTGGTACTGGGGCTATCCTCCTTGATTTTATCGTTGGAATTGGGGCTGTGGTGGACTTCTCTCTTCATTTGGTGCCTTCCAGGAGAAATTTGGATGATTCCTCCAAGAAGGATTGTAAGTGTTTCCATACTCTCCTTGCCTCTGTTGGATGTAGTGAGCCTGTTGAGAATCACATTCGGTGAAGAGGGGACAACTGGATGTGTTATGAGGTCCCCCACATCCTTCACAGTCTGAGGCTATGGATGTGGCTGCCTTGACGTGAGCAGCCCCTAATTGTTTCCTGAGGGCTCCTATCTCTGCCTCTAGCTTTGTTACTCTGTCTACTCCAATTATTCCAGAGGCCTTGACTCCCCCGATTTGAGTTTTTCTCTTGGATAGAGCTTCAAGGATGGTTACTCCATCATTGTAGTCTTTGTCCAGAAATGACTCATTAGCCATTTTGTCCAAAGTGTTCTGGTCTTCGTCACTTAGGCCGCAATAAAATTGTTCAAGTTGCACGGCCTCATCAATTCTGTGGTTTGGGCATCTTCTCAGTAATCCTTTGAAGCGCTTCCAAGCATCTCAAATTGATTATCATAGCGCTGGGAAAAGCCGATGAGCTACTGCCTCAGATTTGCAGCCTTACTTGATGGATGATATTCTTTCAAGAAAGCCCTGACTAGATCGAATTTCTTTATTATTTGGTGAAACTTTTTTTCATTGAAAAAATCCCTTTTTTTGCTCCAATTTTGTATAACAAAAACAAAAAAAAAATGACTAATTTAGAATATTCTATCGCATTCAAATTGTGCACTGAAGTTTGAATCTATTCTATCTATTCTATGCATTCTATATTAGGAATCTTTACCACACTTTTTTGGAATATAGAGTAGATGATTCAAAATGAAAAAAGAAGTTTCGAGCTTAACTTCTCTTTTTCTCCATTTCACTTCTTTCTATTCTCTGTTTGCATTTGTTTGGAACTAATGTAAGTGCAAAGGTGCTTCGATACTCCTTCACCAGATAATTGTACAAAGAGGGTGGGTAGTACTTCTTTTTTAGCGAAAAGACTGAAAAAGAGTTCGAAAGAAAATGGAAAAATTCATGTCCCAGTCAGTAAAGTGGCCTGCTTCATGATTGTTGAGCCACTCGAATGCTGCATCTCTGAGTGAGAATGGGAACACTCTCATGTACAGTTGTTCCTTGGTCATACTTGCTATCTTCACAGTGCTGCACACCCGCAGAAAAATTTTGCAAGTGTGAGTTTGGATCCTCCGAGGGCAAGCCTCCAAATGTGCGCCTCTCCAACATGCTGAGCAGGTTTGTTATGATCTCATAGGGGGCATCTACATCTGGAATGGCTATACTGTTGTGGATGATGGTGGTTGGTGGTTGTAGGAGCTGTGACATAGGGATATAAGGTCGCGCAGGCTGAGCCTGTTCAACCTCTGGGTGTGCTCCTTCGTTGAGTCTGTCCGCCATGTTGTGCTGTTTTTCCTTGTTCTTCTTGCGGAACTCGCGGGCTGTCTTTTCAATCTCCTGGTAGAAGGTTAGAGATGGCTTCTTGCTCTTGGCTTGGGGCATGCACAACCTGAAAGCTTCAAACTTGGAAAAAGAAAGGGTAATATTTTGAAAAGCCTAATAAATCAGAAACAAAAAAAGTAAAAAGAATCAAGCGCCAGTCCCCGGCAACGGCGCCAAAAACTTGATGTGCGTGCCGTTGCAATTGGTTCCTGCTACTGCACAGGGTTGTTGTAGTACTTTATCAAGGTCGTATCCACATGGACTGGGTTGAGTCTGTTTCCTTTCAATTTAAGGCGAACTAGGTTCGAAAACAATTAAATAAGGATGGATTTGGGTGAATGATGATTAAAAACTAAACTAGACAAGAAAGATAAATGTAACCGCTGATTAAATGAGGAAGGTATCAGTTTTGGTGGATTCTTAGACATCTGAGGTTCACATGTCCTGTTTTATACATATAAATTGCTCGACAGCCTCAGTCACAGGATGAGCCTGTGGGTGAGGCTGTGACTAATGAGATGTCTTGAAGGGGCTCCCAACCTAAAGTACTATCAATGACTTTCGATCTTATTAATAGTTCCCTAAGCTTCCATCTACCCCCTGTCACTAGAGTAAATGTCTACTTAAGGATGAAGTTTAATGTTGGTGCTAATACCCACAGTCTCTTTGTGAGCACCCAAATTTGACCCACGGAAATTTTACTAAATTAGACTTTGTACATGTGTAGACTTAGGATCAATGAGATGATTTGGTCCAAGGTTCAAGCATGATATGAATTTTAATTTAGCAGAATTAATGTATTTTGATGACATAAACCTTTATGCACTTAAATCCTAGGATTAATGAGATGATTTAACCTTAGGATAAAAACATATGATAAGGTTTATTCGCATTAAAATATATTTGGGCCTTTATATTTGTTTTTACCCAATAATAATGAGATGATTTATTCTTGGGTTAGGAATGGATTTAAGGGTCCAAATTAATTATTCTCCAGAGTTTGTCCAGCCCATTAATACATTTCTTGCAGGTCACTTTTAGCTCTGATTTTCGTGGAAAATTAGAGTTGATTATCATTTAAGTAGATTTGGTGTTTTTGGCATAATTTTGGGCTTAAATAGGTGTTAATGTGTAATCAATCAATTATGGAATGATTTAGGGGAGTGCTAATCAAGTAATTGAGTGATTCTGGTTTGATTAGGGGTTGATTACGCGGTAGGATCGAATCAGGGCTTAATTAGGGGAATCGGGGACTCGGAAAAGGAAAGAACGGGTGATACGCAGGGCGACCGGCGGACATCTCGCGACGACCGCCGGCTGCCGGCGGGCATCCCCACATGACCGCCGGTGATGGCAGACATGTGGTGGATGACCGCCGGTAATGGCGGTCATTCGTGCCCAGAATCCCCGAAAATCTCCGATTTTGTTTCTTTTTCGATCCTACGTGGTTTTGGACCAGATTTTCGGGCATAATCTTCACCATTAAGCAGGACCATGCCCCTAGGCTTCCCAGAGCACTATAAATAGAAGGATAAAAGGATGACCAAGAGTCGGGAGAGGCAGCGTAGTTGTCCTTTAGAGTCTATAAGATGGGTTGAGTCAAAAAGGGGGCCATAATTAAATTTCACATCCAACGATCAACAGCGTCATTTTTGCACTTCGATTTTCTCAAAAGGAATAAGACTTTGACTTCCTCATCTTCTGTGTATACGTGGCAAACTATGCATGACTTTAATTTTCCATTGGATCAATCTAGGGGATCACGAAAGGAACTATGAAGGCCTGATTCTGTGGATAGTGGTTCCTCGAGTGCCAGCCGCAGAGAGGAATGCCATCAACTAGGGCGCTATTAGCCACTAACCACTCGCTCGCCGGCCGCTCGGGCTCCACGTTTCCTCACCTAACACATACCCGACAACACTCACCCGCACTAGCCTTCAAACACTCACTCATGTTGACACCTACCTAGCCCAGTAGCCACATTCAATCCATCACAACCACCTTGAACACTAGTCTAAGAAGAGCTACTTCCCAAAGATGAATCTAGCTTTCGAATGAGTCATGTCCACACTTGTTTAGAAGGGTCACTCTCCTCAAAGAAAAAAATGAATGAAAAAAAATATATAAAAAGAAGAATAAAAAGAAGAAAAAAAGAGAAACGAGGAAAAGAAGGTGACCCTTAGTGCTTGAACAATTCATCTTCCAGTACATGAAATTGAGAAGAAGAAATCGTAATGAAGAAGACGAGTGTTCCCTTGCTACCTTTAGCCTTCTAGTAAACACTGTTCTACCAGCATCCATTGTCATTCAGCCTCCCGCAAAACACCCTCTTCTTAAACCCGACACCATATCCACTGATACGTAGGTAACCCGGCGATGGGCTCGGTCTAGTGTTGGTTCCCAGGTTGATTCAACGGAAAGATTAGGGGTCATTGCTAGATACATATGCCACACCGTTGATTGTAATTAGGCCTCTCTTGTAGTCATAAGCCCCTTCATTCGGACAAGTAGTTTGGGCTTAGGAAGTTGTAGAAATGGGTCAAGTTCGTCTCTCTCTAGAAACTCATTTTGAATCCTGTTCATCATGAAATACATCTCTCCAATGGTCTCTTAGACATGTGATTCCCGACTTCCCACATTGTAGTTGATAATCGGTCATTCGAGTGCATCTGGCCCGAGCGGCCTTCCTCTCTCCTAAATTTTGTGATTCTATGCCTATGGTTGCTATCCTCTCGAAAAAAAAAAAGGAAAAGAAAAGAAAAGAAAAAAGGGAGTCTGCTAGGTCGAAAACCCGAAAGGGCGGCCTAGGCAAAAGTTAGGACGAGCCTGCTAGGTTGAAAACCCACATGGGTGGCTTAGGCAAAAGCTAAGGCTAAGGAGGAAATGGGGATAGTAGCCAATGACAAGGGGCATTTATGGGGTGGACAACACCATTTCTGGAGATGACCCATTTGGGTAGTCAGAGACAAGCATCTAGGCACATCGCCTTCATCTATTTTTGAAGACTCATCCATTGATTTCGCTTTTATGGGTCTTCATCCATTAAACCTCTCCAACAAGGAATGTTCAATCGTGGGGTCCTAGCTAACATTTGAAATGATTGAATTCATAGTCATTGGGGATTCTTCTCTTTGAGGTTTTTTTTGTTCTTGATGGGATAACTTGCTTTTTTATCAAATTGCTTAACTTCACCCTTGGCTTAAATGATTTTCAAAGCTCATGCATCATCTTAGGGGCACTTGCATCCGAACATATCTCGTAGGAGAGGATAGAATTCACACTAAAATGCATCATCTAAACATACCATATAGAGGTAGGAAGCACTTGTATTCAAGGAGAAAGGAGAAGAGAAAGAGGGAAGATGAGAGGAAAAGAGAAGAAAGAAGAATAAGGGGAAGAATGAGAGATAGAGAGAAGAGAGATAGGGGAAGAAGAAAAGAAAAAGGGAGAAACGAGGAGAGAGCAATCAAAAAAAAGATGAGAGGAGAAGAGAAAAAAGGGGAAGGAAGAAGAAGAAAACATAAAGGGAGAAGAAAGAGAGAGGAAGAGGGGGAGAAAAAAAAAAGAGAGATGAAAGGAAAAATCGAGGGAGACAAGAGAAGATGAGAGGAGAAGAGAGAAAAGGGAGAAAACACGTCACATGCACTTGCATCCGAAAACAAACATGTAGAAGCTAGGATCACTCTCATGCACTGAAGAAATAAACACATTGTAGACATGCTCATGCATCATTTATATGTAGAACATAGATTCCTTGGCAAGGTAGACTTGATTGAGAGGAAAAGATCAACAAAGGTGACAACATCAGGAACTCATCACTTGGTGTAAGCTCACATTTCCTGGGATTCATGACTGCAGGGGCATGGCATGTCCAGCTTTTTAAATGACCTTATTTGTAGAATGATGGGCACGCCATGCATGCACCTGGGATGTAGATCACCTGTAGACTCTAGGGGCACGGCGGCCCTCAGCTTCTGATGTTAATGTTGGGCATTCTCAAGTGAGTCGTGAGGCCCAATTTTTGTGAAAAGGCAAGAGGCATGCTACCTCACATTGAGTGATTTTCAAGGGGCATGGCGGGCCCACCTATTAGATCAAGGATTGAAACACCCAAGATGACTCTAAACTAGGGGCATGCTAGATTCCATCTTCTCAAACCATAACTAGATGATGCTGGGGGCATCATGCCCCACCTCGAGAGAATTGGACCGAGGGCATGATGTGCCCACATCCAAACTAGGGGCACACTAAACCTCATCTCTAAAACCATGACAGGATACTAGGGGTATCCTCCCCCGCTTTCTGGCTTGTACGTCTCAAGGGGCACAGTACATATAATTGGGCGATCTAGGGGCATGGAATCCAAGCAATCCAACTATGAGGTGGCACCCTTTACTTTTCACTGAGTGATGAGAGAACCAGGCTAGTGAGATTTGACCATGCGCATAGGCAACCCAACCATAGGATAATCCGAAACCTGTGAGATAACCCTGAGAACACAAGATGTCCAGTCAATCCCGAGAGATGGGAGGACCTAGTCGACCCGGCCATCAGGAAACCTGTGAGACAATGCTGAGAGGACCCAGACACACATCCGACCTGAACCTAAACCAACCTGGTCTAGCCCAGTTAAAAGCCAAAGCCCGAACTTTGCAAGGAGAGAGAGAAGTTGAACCTAATCACAGAAGCCAAAGCCCGACCTTTGCAACCTTGATCGATGAACCCTGTCCACTCTGTGTTAATACAATTAAAAGCCAAAGCCAGGCCTTTGCAATAAGAAGGGTCCAGTCAACCCAGGGAGATGAGTGATTATAAAAACAAAGCCCGGCCTTTGCAAACCCTAGGAGAGAGAAGTGAGGTATCCGGACCCAGGTGTTCAGACACAAATGGAATCCAGTCAAAACTAGAGAACCTAGCCATCAGAGGCCCAGACAGGAAAGAACATAGATATGAAGGAGCCCAGTCAAAGCCATAGACCCAGTCTCCGTAACCCGATAAGATGAGAGAGCCCAATTAGAAGAGAGACGAAGGAATCCAGATTAACTAACCTAACAGACCCAGTCATAAGAGAGACTAGAAAGGAGTGAACCTGACCAAGGTAGAGATAGAGAGAAGTGAGGTATCCGGACCTAGGCGTCCAGACAGAAATAGAACCTGCAAAGATAAGAACCTAGCCATAAGAGATCCGGACCCAGACGTCTAGGCATGAGTGTAACCACAAAGGAAAAGAACCCAGTCAGGAGAGATTCGGACCCAGGCGTCCAAACATGAGAAAACCAGCAAACCAGGAGTCCAGCCTCCGCAAGCCTTGAGAATGAGCCAAACTTGAGACATACAAATCGGAAAGTCGGGAACCAAGTTCTCCCAAACGATGAGATGAGAAGATCAGAAGAAAACCAAAATTCACAAACCTCGGCATGAGGTAACACCTAGACATAAGATGAAGTACACCTAGACATAAGATGAAGTTCACAAACCTTGGCATGAGGTAACACCTAGACATAGGATGAAGTTCACAAACCTCAGCATGAGGTAACACCTAGACATAAGATGAAATTCATAAACCTCGGCATGAGGTAATACCCGGAAATGAGATGAAATGCACAAACCTCGGCATGAGGTAGCACCCAGACTAAGACGGTCAGGCCAACTACCCGATAGATAAGATGATTCTATCACCTCGAGATGAGATGATTCCCGAGAATATGGGATGAGAAGATTCCCATAATCCGAGGGTCAGTCCCTCAAACCTCAGGATGAGAAGATTCCTGAGGATCTGGGATGAGATGATTCCCAGAAACCGAGGGCCAGTCCCTCAAACATTCGGGATGAGACGATTCCCGGAGCGGAGCATGGAGTGCTCCAAACCATAGCACACACCACGAGCATCAATCAATCAAATTTGGTTGTTCTTGTCTTACGTTGTTTCGTCCTTAATTCATAAGGACTCATCAACGAGGGGCATCTGTGAGCACCCAAATTTGACCCACGGAAATTTTACTAAATTAGACTTTGTACATGTGTAGACTTAGGATCAATGAGATGATTTGGTCCAAGGTTCAAGCATGATATGAATTTTAATTTTGTAGAATTAATGTATTTTGATGACATAAACCTTTATGCACTTAAATCCTAAGATTAATGAGATGATTTAACCTTAGGATAAAAACATATGATAAGGTTTATTCGCATTAAAATATATTTGGGCCTTTTTATTTGTTTTTACCCAATAATAATGAGATGATTTATTCTTGGGTTAGGAATGGATTTAAGGGTCCAAATTAATTATTCTCTATGGTTTGTCCAGCCCATTAACACATTTCTTGCAGGTCACTTTTAGCTCTGATTTTCGTGGAAAATCAGAGTTGATTATCATTTAAGTAGATTTGGTGTTTTTGGCATGATTTTGGGCTTAAATAGGTGTTAATGTGTAATCAATCAATTGTGGAATGATTTAGGGGAGTGCTAACCAAGTAATTGAGTGATTCTGGTTTGATTGGGGGTTGATTATGCGGTAGGATCGAATCAGGGCTTAATTAGGGGAATCGGGGACTCGGAAAAGGAAAGAACGGGTGATACGCGGGGCGACCGGCGGACATCTAGCGACGACCGCCGGCTGCCAGCGGGCATCCCCACATGACCGCCGGTCATGGCGGACATGTGGTGGATGATCGCCGGCAGTGGCGGTCATTCCTGCCCAGAATCCCCGAAAATCTCCGATTTTGTTTCTTTTTCGATCCTACGCAGTTTTGGACCAGATTTTCGGGCATAATCTTCACCATTAAGCAGGTCCATGCCCCTAGGCTTCCCAGAGCACTATAAATAGAACCCCTCACACACATTTCAAGACACACAACATTCTACACATACACACCCGTAAGCTTTGAAGTGCTTGGAGAAACTCTACTTCTCCAAGCCTAGAAACGCATTCTTAGGCAGAAAATCTGGTGGAATACCATGGGAAGCATCAAGAAAGGAGCCAGTAGCAGTAGCAGATCAAGAGAAGAAGAGGAAGGAGGAAGATTCAAGCAAATCGGTGGAGAAGAAGTGCTAAACCCGAGGAGAGGAGTCCAGTGTAGACAGTCTCAGTATTTCAGCCATATCTAGTGCTGTAGACGTTGGTTTGCTGCGATCTTGATGTCTCTGAAAAGATAAGAAGTAAATCTATAACTTTGTTGTTCAGTTTAGGCACCAGTTCGACTTCCTTTTGCCCCTAATTCCATGTTGAAGTTCTGCCCAGATTCTGTTGCGGGAGTGGTAAGCGCATAGGAGCGAGAGGAGGGCTACACGAGGTATCCCGTTCCGATTCTATTGATTTACTGCTGTTGTGATGCAATGATGATAATGATGCTTTTGATAATGTGATTGTTGTGATGCCATGATAAGAACTACGTGGGCTTTGAACCCGGTCGCTAGGGTACGTAGGTGGTCTCTAGTGGTGGAGACTCAAGCCAAAATATTTTTATTTTCCCTTTTTGTTCTAAACCTTCTTCTCCTTTCCCTCCAATTCAATTTATTATTATGTGATTTGTTTCCACACTTGCACACGCACACAAGGCACACTTATGCTCTTTAATTGCACAAGATTTCGACCCAACATGGATGGGTGCCTAACACCTTCCCATCCGTGACGAACCCCCGATCCCATGTCTTTGGTTCGCTATGACCGTGTTGCCTAAGGAGTCATTCAAGGGTTTTTCCTAAGTTTTTTCCCTAATAAAACTTAGGTGGCGACTCCATTGGCATGGGAATGACCCGAGGAAGAAGGTGAAAGGATTAGGTGAGAAGGCCCAAGTGATTTTGGGTCGGGTTCTCACACTCTCCCTATTTTCTTTCGATTGGCTAAGGAGTGAAGGTTGACTATTGTTGGTCTAGCACACCTGGCTTCTCCTTTCGGTCTTTTACCAGGCTGCTACTAAATTAATAGGATTCTGCCCAATAGTCAATCAAGAATCAAATTAGGAATTTTGTTATCTTTTTGACTATGCTGTCACAGACTGAGGCTGTACTAGGCACAAACTGATGCTGTGCTGTGTACAGGCCGAGGCTGTTGATAGCAAAAGAGTCAATTAATAGAATCGGTTCTTGCAGGCGCTCTCAACCTATACTGCACCCATTTGCTTTCGCTCACAGGTGCCTCCCATGGTTCTCACATTCCTAATGCTCTCGCATCGGTCAAACTCAGGGGTTTAAGAGTGGTGTTGAGGCTAGTTCCTCAATTAGTTTCTAACTCTCGTCAAAAGCTAAAAACTAAGGGCTGGTTGATGTTGTTCCAGCAGCTAAGGTTTCTCCTTTCGGTCCTTCACCTAGCCACCTGTAATCATGCATGGGTTTAATCAAGACTCAGACATGGTGCAAGTTTGCAACAACCAAAACAAGAAGGACTGGTTAAGAACATAGTGCGAGCAATCTATTACATTAAAATCAAAGACATTTCACCCCTTCAACCTAAGAAGAGGTTGTTTAGTTCATAATCGAAATTACAAAGCAGATGGAAGTATGGAATGGTAGCAATAAATTCAAGATTGTTTTTTTTTTAATTTTCAAAAGGGCATAATTCGGCTCTAATGACCACACCCTCAAGAGTCCGTGATGTTGATGTTGCTCTTCTCAAGATGTCATCTGAATTTCATGAAATGAATAAAAGCTTCCCATTCCCTATTCTCTACGGGTATATTAATTTTGATGTAATGAACTTTAAGAAACTTCATTGACTTTAGCCTGGGAACCATAAATGAACTACTGAGACCTAACTCTGTAGATACAAAACACTCTGATCAATAAGCCCTTGATCTATTTCATTCGATTTGATGTCTCAAGTCTTGAATCTATCCTTGAGACACTAGGGAGGAGATGAGAGTGAGAGAGACAAGGATTTGAGATGTTTAAAAGATAAGGAGGTTTGGAGAGAAAGGGTTGAGGAAGAGGGGAAAGTGGTGTGGCATCGGGATGAATGGCGAAATTGAGGCGAGAGAGGTTAAGAGAAGAATTTATACCCTGAAGATTTTTATGAAAAAGTTTTTATTGATTTTCTAATGATACAACATATAGTAGGTACACACTTTTATTTATATAAGTACTAGAAACCTAAAACAATTGGAATAAAGTGTTTTTTCATCCTTGTATTAGACCTCAAAGTTGGAAGTCATCCCTCTATTAGATTTTGGCTTGTTTTCATCCCTCTATTTGTGAATTTTGTCTTATTTTCATCTTTGTGTTCGACTTTTTGGCCTATTTAGAGGGATGAAAATAAGCCAAAACCCATGGACAGAGGGATGAAAATAGACCAAAACCAATACAAGGATGACTTTCAACTTTATGGTCTAACACAAGGATGAAAAAAGGCTATAATCCTAAAACAATTAGTAATGCTAAAGTTGTGCTATAAGTAAAGTATATATATTTTTTTTGTTTAATCAGTAAACTAAGTCAGTTAACACTCCCCTCAAGTTGGTGTAAAGATATCACACATGCCCAACTTGAAAATTAATTGGTGATAAATTTTGTTTTCAAGTCCCTTTGTAAAAACATCAGCCAATTGGTTGTTCGAAGAGACATGAAAGATGTTAAGAACTCTAGATGTTAACTTCTACTTGATGAAGTGCCGACCAATTTCAATATGCTTTGTTTGATCATGTTGCATAGGATTGTGGGCTATACTGATAGCAACTTTGTTCTCACAATAAAGAGACAATTTTTTGTTTTGGGATAACTTCAATTCCTCCATCAACTTCTTCAGCCATAAGAGCTCACAAACCCCTTGTGCCATAGCTCTATATTCTGCTTCAGCATTTGATCTAGCAACCACACTCTATTTTTTACTTCTTTAAGTGACCAAGTTTCCTCCGACAAGTGGACAATAACCAGTTGCAGACCTTCTATCATCTGGTGACCCAGCCCAATCAGCATCAGTGAATGCTTGTATATGAAGGTGATCATGCTTGGAAAATAGAAGTCCTTTACCTGGTGCGTACTTCAGATACCTGAGTATGCGAAAAACAGCCTGCATGTGTGAATCTCGAGGATCATGAATGAATTAGCTCACAACACTGACCGCATATGCTATGTCTTGTCTAGTGTGCGAGAGATAAATGAGTTTTCCGACAAGTCTTTGATACATCTCTTTATCAACTGGTTCACCAACTTCTGCTTATTAACTTTGTTGACCGACTTAGCTTACTGAGTAAACAAAAAAAATATGTATATGTTACTTATAGCACAAGTTTAGTATTATTAGTTGTTTTAGGTTTTTAGTAATTGTATAAATAGAAATGTATACCTACTATATGTTGTATCATTAGAAAATCAATAAAAAAAAAATTCACAAAAATCTTCATGTTAGCGGAGCTATAGTGCCTTATCGGAGATTGAGTTTTCCTCTCTCCCGCACTGTTTGGTTTTCCCAGGATTACTGTTCACGATACTGTTCTTCGACACTGTTATGGTACTATTCAACAGGCACTGTTCACGGTACTATTTATCGGGCACTGTTCACTGCCGGGATTACTGTTCACGTTATTTTTCTAGGTGAGATTTTTCCTTTTTTTGCAATATTATTTGCTGCCTATTTTTCAACAATTTTTTTTTTGTTTTACTTTCACCCATTATGGCAACCGACAAAATCAATGGTGCTTTCTCCTTCGATGAGATTCGGCTTCTCAAACGGCTGGTGTCTCACTCAAGTCCATTACCTACAGCCACCAATTTTGTGCAATCCATCTGACTCGTGGATTCTTGATTCTGGTGCGAATAGACACATGGCTGGTTCTTCAAAATTTTTTTCTCATTATTCCCCCTGTAGAATACCAGATAAAGTAAGAATAGCTGATGGCTCTTTCATCCAGTTTCTGGTATAGGTTTTGTTGCTTGTACATCACATATCGAGCTTTCTTCGATTTTTCATGTTCATTAATTTCCTGTTAATCTCCTCTTTGTTGGTACCATTACCAAATCTCTCAACTATAGAATCGAGCTTTTTCCTGATCATTGTGTCATTCATGATCTTTAGACAGTGAAGACAATTGGCAGTGGTAAGGTACATGATGGCTTATACATATTGGAGAGGAGTCCTAGCGCTACTCAAGGTCAAGCCTTTTATGGAGGAAATAATGATGTCAACCATGAAATAATGCAGTGGCATCGACGGTTAGACCATCCATTGTTCTTTGTGCTACAGAAGATCTATCCTCATTTATTCTCCAAAACTCAATTTGATTCTCTAGTTTGTGATGCTTGTGAGTATGCCAAACACACTAGAAGCACCTATTCTCCTAGCACGAACAACAGAAGCACAGTTCCTTTTACCATGATCCATTTTGATGTTTAGGAATCAGCCCAGACCACCTCTTTATCTGGCAATCGGTGGTTTGTTACTTTTATTGATGATTACGCTAGGATGACTTGGGTATATTTGATCAAAGCCAAGAGTGATGTTTTCCAATGTTTTCACTCTTTCCATGAAATGGTTACTACTCAATTTGATGCTAAGATTAAAATCTTGAGGACCGATAATGGAACAGAATATATGGAACACAAATTCCGCACCTTCTTAGAATGGAATTCTCCACCAAACCAGTTGTCCGTACATAAGTGCCCAAAATGGTGTTGCCGAGCGAAAGAATAGGCATCTATTGAAAGTGGCTCAATCTCTCTTGTTCACTGTGCACCTCCAAAAATCATATTGGGGTGATGCCATCCTTGCTGCCGCATACCTAATCAATCGAATGCCACTTAGAGTCTTGAGTTATCAAAGTGCGCTTGAGCTCTTGCTGGGTAAGAGCACCTATACTGTCCCACCAAAAGTCTTTAGGTGTGTTTGTTTTGTCCATACACGTAATCTTAAAAAATTAGACCCTCGGGCTCTCAAATGTGTCTTTATTGGGTACTCTCTGACACGAAGGATATCGATGTTATCATCCTCCTTCTCGGAAATTTTTTTGTTAGCATGGATGTCACCTTTAGAGAGTCTGAGTCTTATTTTTCTTCTACCCTGACACCTCCTGAGGGGAGAGCAGTGATAGACATGAGGTGTTGGTTCCAACTTCGTCGACTTTAGATGATTCAATTTTTTGGGAAATTCCAACCCAGGGGGAGGACACCGTTACTGTTGGTCGCTTGGACAGACCTGATTTGTTGGTATACTCAATAAGGAATGCAATACAAGAGGCCATCGTGCAACCTTCTCCTTGCCAAGAATCTTCTCCTGCTCTAGAGTCTCCTGGTGAGTTATCTCCCATCAATCCTTCACCACATGATAATACATTAGATTTACCCATTGCACAGAGAAAAGGGATTCGAGCTTCTACCAAACACTCCATCTCTAACTTTGTTTCCTATGATTCCTTATCTCCTTCCTATAGAGCTTTTTGCTAGTGTAATATGCCCAAAATCCAATCAATGGATGATTGTTTGTAGTCATGTATACACATTAAGTTTATTCCAATAAATATCATTTATGAGATAAACGCTTGCACATATTTATAACCCTAGAATATTTCATATTCTTAAATGTCCCTACTCAATTATTATTATGGATGGGTTGTAATAATAAATTAAGACTAGCGTATGTTGAGAATTTATATGTGATATGAATTCTACATACGGGTACAAGTTAGAGAACTTGTGGACTGGACCGACCCACATAAGAACGCTATATGGAACGTTATATGTTTGTCGATAGCGGTTCTTATATGTATTGTCCTTAGACCTGAGATCATCAAGGTTCCCAACATATGAGTCGTATACTTTGATATTACTCTTGGATATTTCGTAAATGAGTAGACTTAGTGTAATCATTGGGTATATGATAAATGTCTAGTGGGTTTTGTATGATCCAGAGGGGATTCGTCCAACCCATATAACGGGTATATTATCGGATGGTTTCTTGATAGAGTTGAACCGTAAATGTATGGCCATGCTCGGATTATGATATGGTGATATCATAGGTATCCGTTTTACGCGGTTAACTCGAGGATCAAGAAATCAAGATTGAACATATGCGAGATTGACATATTCCATGTCTCGTGTTTAATCTTGATAATGGGACGAAGCGACGATGGCATGCTTGCAAGGCATATGAATCAGTACTGATCTTGTCGTTCGGGTAGCAATGATGTGTTGCTAGACGCTGCTCTTTGCTTATAATTGTAAATGAGTTTACAATTATTGATTCGAGCTGGTGGTTGAACCATGGTTGGACCGTGGTTGAACCAGGTATTTGAGCTTGTGGTTGGATCGTAGTTGGACCAGGGTCGTCTTGGGCTGATTTGGTTCACTAAATGTCTGATTTATTGAACCATAATTAGTGCTATGTGATGTGTAATCCCACCAAGACTTAGTGGAGACATCATTAGCTAAAAGCTAATCATGTTGACTAAAGGTGTTGGCCACTTTGTCCCTTGCTTTTGTGAGTGGGATTAGACTAAGCATAATCTGATTATGCCTTGGGTCTTCATCACTTTGAGTCTGAAAATTTTTTAGAGGATTGAGTCTTGAGAGTGTCTTGAGAGTTCTTGAGAGTTTCAGACCATACACACCTTCTTTGAGAAAGAAGAAAATACCACAAACTCTAGCTTCCAAAACCTGTTGCTAGCACATCAGTTCGGGGGTGCTCGGGTTGGTAATCGTGTGATGATTCCAACTAGTTATCACGGTTCGTGTGGATACCATAGAGGGGCGGGATTGCTATCCTGCTCTTGCTAATTCGGATCATCAGTTGAGTGAAAGACCTCAACCGAACTAGGTATGTTTTTCTATAACTCGATTTACTCTGTTTCACATGGATCCTTCATGAGTACCGGGATTTTCGCTGCGCATTTAGTTGCATTTGATTGTCAAATTGCATGACCGGTTACTTACAGTGGTAGCGGATCCTCTTGTGAAATGCTAAACCGAATTATGTGTTCATATGTTATATGTGATATAGTATGAACATGCTAGCATATGTGATATGCTGGAATTCATTTTGTATATATGATATGCTCAATGATTTTTGTACATGTTGATGTTGTGTTTTTGTTAAAAATATTTTGATAACAAGCACTTGATTGGTATGAGATATCAATCAAGATGTTCATGGCAGTAAGTTGAAGAGTTCGACTAGGAAAAATCGAGTGTCGGTTTGTGTATAGAACGACTGTCGTTCTAGTACAGCTAGGCCATAACATCGATGTTGGTGAGACCAACATCGATGTTGGCATGAAGTTTAGCCTTGGTCGAACCTTCATAATATCGATGTTGTGTGACAAACATCGATGTTCTGATGAAGTTTAGCCTCGGCCGAATCTTCACAACATCGATGTTGTGTGACCAACATCGATGTTCTCATGCAAAACACTCAACAACATCGATGTTAAGAGTTACAACATCGATGTTATTTGAGCTCCGCCAAATTGGTTTAAAGTTCCAGAACTCTCATAACATCGATGTTCAAGTTTCCAACATCGATGTTATTGAGTTCTAGAAGTTCAAACATCGATGTTTACGTTCAACATCGATGTTAAAATGCTACTGCCAAAATCTTGAACTTTCAGAATTCTCAAAACATCGATGTTTAAGAGTTGAACATCGATGTTCCTGAGCTACTGCCAAATAGTTTGGAGTTCAAGTTACTCAAAACATCGATGTTTAAGTGTTGAACATCGATGTTCTAGTGTTGAACATCGATGTTCTTGAGCCTCGGCCAAATAGTTGGGAGAATCAGATTCTCACAACATCGATGTTCACTTGTAATTTTGGTTTCCAAATTTACAAACATCAATATACATTCATCAAGAACATGCATGTAATGTATTGGAATAGTATGTTGATGAAAATATTAAGTTCTTCTTGTGTTGCCTTCCATGATAAGCACTTATCATTGCTTAGATCAACACTTGGTAGGTTTTGCCAAAGCAAGGTGCCAATGTTTATCCTAGCAAGGTGCGATGCTATAATTGTAATATCGGAACTACTTATTATGGTGTTGAACTTAACTAGGTCATCTTAATAGGATTAAGGACTTAGAGGCAAGGAGTTGAGCTAAGTCTATGAGATAGACAAGAACAAGTGTTGTTCACTTAACTATCCAAGAGTTACATGAGATGTAATTGACAAGAGTTGTCTACCTAAATAACTATGAAGTAAGCGATCAGCCAAAGCTGACTTATCTAGTAGTGAAATATGGATCTTGGCCTACTTATATGATTGTCTTGATTTATATAGTGGGAGCATCATTTAATAGAATTCCTTGTTAAATGATTTTGTATGCATGACTCTTATTTCTGCGAGTTGATCATTGTTGTAGAATTTCCATGGCACAAAATACTAGCACAATATCACTGCGATCGGTCCTTTAGAAGGAAAAAGTTGAATGGGAATAACTTCTTAAAATGGTATCGTAATTTGAGGATAGTCCTCAAACAAGAAGTTGTATGTCCTCGAAGGGCCTGTTCCAAATGAGCCGGCATCTAGTGCTTCTAGGGCAGGAAGGGATGCTTACAAGAAGCATCTTGATGATGCATTGGATGCATCATGCCTTATGCTTATAACCATGGACTCTGAGCTTCAGAAGCAACATGAGAAATTGGGGGCGTTCGATGTGATCGAACACCTGAGAGGTATGAGACCTCTAAGGCATTGTTCCAATGCTAGATGGCTGAGTCATCACCCGTAAGACCTCATGTGCTCAAAATGATTGGATACATTGAAAGCCTTGAGGGTCTTGGTTTTCCTTTGCAGAAGGAGTTGGCTGTTGATCTAGTCCTACAATAGTTGCCGGATAGTTACAGCCAATTTGTCATAAGCTTCAATATGAATCATCTTGATAAATCCTTGTCTGAGTTGCTCAACATGTTAAGAACAACTGAGCAACAGATGAAGGCAAACAAATCCAACAGCATTATGATGGTTGGAAGTAGCAAGGGAAAGGGTAAGGGCAAGGTGAAGAAATTTGCCAAAAAGTTTAGTGCTTCTTCTTCACAAGTGCTGAAACCCAAAGGTGGTGTTGCAAAGGAAGGTCAATGCTTCCATTGCAAGAAGTCCGGTCATTGGAAACATAACTGCCCTGTTTACCTTGAAGAGGTAAAGAAGCAGAAGGGAAGTGAGACTTCCACTTCAGGTATTTTCGTTATAGAAGCTAATATCTCTATCTCAGCATCATGGGTATTAGATACCGGATGTGGTTCTCACATTTGTGTAAATGTGAAGGAACTGAGAAAGAGTAGGAGATTGGCAAAGGGTAAGATAGACCTGCATGTGGGAAATGGAGCAAGAGTTGCTGCATTAGCCGTAGGAACTTACTATCTTACCTTACCGAGTGGTTTGGTTTAGAACTAGACAATTGTTATTATGTACCAACCATAAGCAGGAATTTGATTTTTGTTTCTTGTCTTGACGAGAAAGGCTTTTCATTTGTAATAAAGGAAAATTGTTGTTCTATTTATTTCAATGATGTTTATTATGGTGGTGCGTATTTAAGCAATGGTTTGTATGTTCTTAACCTAGAAACCGTGATCTATAACGTTAATATGAAGAAGGTTAGAATGAACGATTCTAATGAAACCTACCTTTGGCATTGTCGATTGGGCCATATAAACGAGACTCGTATTTCTAAACTCCATAAAGATGTACTTTTAGACTCATTTGATTTTGAATCATTTGAGACATGTGAGTCATGTTTGTTAGGCAAAATGACGAAGGCTCCTTTTACCGGTAAAGGTGAAAGAGCTTCGGACTTGTTAGGTCTTATATATAGTGATGTATGCGGACCTATGTCGACACAAGCTAGAGGTGGATTTCAATACTTCATTACATTTACTGACGATTTCAGTAGGTATGGCTATGTGTATCTAATGAAACACAAGTCAGAATTCTTTGAAAAGTTCAAAGAATTCAAGAATGAAGTACAGAATCAACTCGGGAAAAGTATTAAAATGCTTCGATCAGATCGAGGAGGTGAATACTTAGACCGAGAGTTTCTTGATCATCTAAAGGATTGTGGTATAGTATCACAACTCACTCCACCGGGTACGCCTCAATGGAATGGTGTGTCCGAAAGGAGGAATAGAACCTTGTTGGACATGGTTCACTCGATGATGAGTCAAGCTGGCCTTTCTTCTTCATTTTGGGGACATGCATTATTGAGTGTTGCATTTACACTTAACCGTGTTCCATCAAAATCGGTTGAAAAGACACCATATGAGATATGGACTGGGAAGTGTCCCAATATGTCTTTCATGGGGATTTGAGCTTGTGAGGCTTACGTGAGACGTGAAGGATCAGATAAACTCGGCCCTAAATCCGATAAGTGCCTCTTTGTAGGATACCCTAAGGAAACTAAAGGGTATTATTTCTACAATCCCACCAAGCACAAAGTGTTTGTTGCGCGGACTGCTATCTTTTTAGAAAGAGAATTTATTTCTAGAAGAATCAGTGGGAGGAAAATAGAACTCGAAGAAGTTCGAGATATAGAGGCTGAGATGGAACAAGGGCAGGAACCACAAGATGTTGTGGGTGAAAATCCTGTACCTATAACACATGGACCGCGTAGGTCGGATAGGACTCGGTATGAGCCTGAGAGATATGGATTTCTTATGACTCATACTAGGGACGTGATGCTCATAGATGAGGATGAGCCCACTTCCTATCAGCAGGCCATCACGTGTCCGGACTCTAAGAAGTGGCTAGAAGCCATGAATTCGGAAATGGAATCCATGTATCAAAACAAGGTATGGACCTTGGTTGATCCACCTGAAGGGGTAAAACCCATAGGGTGCAAGTGGGTCTTTAAGAAAAAGACCGACATGGATGGTAATGTGATTACCTATAAAGGGCGATTGGTTGCGAAAGGTTTCAAACAAGTTCATGGTATTGACTATGATGAAACTTTCTCGCCAGTTGCCATGGTTTAATCCATCCAGATTCTATTGGCTATA
Source organism: Turnera subulata (assembly GCA_028386065.3). NCBI lineage: Eukaryota > Viridiplantae > Streptophyta > Magnoliopsida > Malpighiales > Passifloraceae > Turnera > Turnera subulata. Next base: position 23,118 of record JAKUCV010000962.1, on the reverse strand, counting down.
GCGGCATACTATGATTATGAGATATGGCAAATGGATGTCAAAACCACTTTCCTTAATGGAAATCTTTTAGAGGATGTGTACATGACATAACCTAAAGGTTTTGTCAATCCAGAGAATGCCAATATGGCATGCAAGTTGCAAAGATCCATTAATGGATTGAAGCAAGCTTCTAGGAGTTGGAATCTTCATTTTAATGAAGTGATCAAAGAGTTTGGTTTCATTAAGAACGAAGATGAACCATGTGTTTACAAGAAGGTTAGTGGGAGCATTATTGTTTTCTTGTTGTTGTATGTTGACGACATCCTACTCATTAGGAATGACATTCCGACACTACAGTCTGTAAAGGCTTAGTTAGGAAAAATTTCTCGATGGACTTAGGAGAAGCTGCCTAAGTGTTAGGTCTAAAGATCTATAGAGATAGATCTAAAACACTTCTCGGGCTAAGTCAAAGTACGTATATTGACAAGGTGCTAGAGAGGTTTAGCATGCAAGATTCCAAGAAATGATTCTTGCCCCTGTCACATGGCATATCTCTCTCAAAGAATCAATGTGCTAGTACATCTAAGGAGAGAGAGCGAATGAGTAAGATTCCTTATGCTTCTGTAATAGGATCTATCATGTATGCCATGCCATGTACTCGACCGGATGTCGCTTATGCTTTGAGTGTCACAAGCAGATACCAATCTGATCCTGGTGAGAGTCACTAGATAGTGGTTAAGAACATCCTTAAGTACTTGAGAAGGACGAAGGATGCATTCCTGGTTTATGGAAGCATTGATGAGCTTGTTGTAAAGGGTTACACAAATGCTAGCTTCCAAACCGACAGGGATGATTTTGGATCGCAGTCAGGTTATGTGTTTTGTCTTGGAGGTGGTACTGTATGCTGGAAGAGTTCCAAGCAGGGAACAGTTACCGACTCTACAACTGTAGCTGTGCAAAGTTCCTTTTGGGTGCGTTTGGAACGCGGGACGGGACTGGACTGGACGGGACCAGACTGGACTGGACTGGACAATTGTCCTGTCCAATGAAGCGTTTGGAACGCGGGACAGAGATTGGGACTGTTGTACTAAATCATGTTTGGTTAGCTGTACAGAGCTAGGGACTAAATGTAGTAATGTCAAAAATGCCCTTGGTGCTGGAAGAAGTGGTTAAGTATAGAATAAAGAGAATTTTAACAGTAAATGAAGATATGTAAAATGGAAAACTATATTTTATTTATTCATAATATCATTTTGGGCATGTGACAAATACTTTGTCATTAAAATTTGTAGGAAATTATAATTACCAATTTACGACAACTCTCTTGGAAACCACTAATTTTCACCCAAGTCTTTGGACAAATTGTTGGTTATACTTTTGTCCATATGAACTTTTGTAATTAACCATTAATTGAGCGTGAAAAGTGAAATTTGAATACCTAATAAATCTATTCTCTTCCAATTCCTAAACTTTCGTAAGTTGGTGAAATATTATTTCGTTACATATATTGAATAAGTTGTAGGTGAATAAAAAGGTACGGATATCGAATTTGTAATACTCTTTCTAAGTGATTACAAATTCTTCACAATGGCCACGACAACTAATGCTAAGACAAAGCCGAATGCCATTTTGACCAAGTCTATGTACTTCACATGAGCATCCAAAGCAAGTCTCATGCCCTCAAAGTTGGTATGCGGCATTCGTATATTGGGGGGCACACCCGCATTTGCGCTCGGACTTGATGGAAAGTCTTCGAAAACATGTGCATTGTCATACGCCCATCGTTGCTCGCTTAACACATATGCAACTTGTGCTTCCTGTAAGGTTTTGAAACCTTTGAATTTGGCATGCGGAAAGGAATCAATCTGCAGCTTAACCTCGTCCCAATTGTCGTAAACACCATTGTGCCTCCCGTTATACACAACATAATAATATTTTCCCATGGCTCACACCTACACATGCCCAAATCATGGTTACAACACCAATAACTCGAACATATACAAGTCAACTTCAATCCAACCACCATTCCAATCTACCTAAGTACTTGCCATTAACAATGTCATCAACATCCAGAATACAAGCCTTCATGCAAGCAAACATAGTTACTTAGACACTCCCAACATCAACACAACAGCAAATAACACAGCACCGGCTATTACTAACCAATGAATGAAGCTTGTTCAACATACCAACTTACCCTATTTACCAATTGCATGAAAAAAGAATGCCAACAAACATATAGAATACTGCTTGTAAGTAACTGCAAAGCAATAATGCATTCATTACCGCAATCCACAGAACCACACAAGGAGAAGCATCTAGGGAAATAACCAAGTACATGTACCCAATACTTACAAAATACATCATGCCATGACTTACTAGCCGAGAATATCCAAAATTGCATAGCACAGATGACTATAAAAGCAGTTATAAGCTTCTAAGCTACTGTGTGGGTTAGTTCCTAGCTGCTAACTAGTCAGTAGGCAACTTTCATATGTACCAAAAGGCGAGACTGCATCAAAAACGGCAGCACCTACTACAACCCCTACGAACTTCACTTCCCAAGCAGGCTGGCGACAAACTGAATGCGTTGCTCGGGCTCCAGCTCCCAGAAATAGTTGGCATACTCGGGTTGGCGCCCCATTGCCTTCACAACCTCAATCACTTCTAATGTAGTAATCCCCATCTTCCTCAGCTCCTCTCCCAAAGCACCGGGCGAATCCTTCCCTCGAATGGCTGCTGCAATGTCACCCAGATGCATGCCTGCCTTCTCAAACCCCATGCAGATGGCATCAGTCAGAGCCCACAGAGCATCATTAGCCGGGGCCTTCCTCTTCTTGCTCCCCTGTGAGCCAGATGACATGGACGCATCTGGTGGTGCCGCGGAAGAGGATGCGGCGCCACCACCGAGTGCGGCTCCAGTGGTGCCCATGCTGGCAGTGGTTGCCTGTGCAGAAACTCCAGTGGTGTCTGCCACCTCCTCTGGCTGCATCTCCTGCTGCATATTCTGCATGGCATCAGCCGGAGTTTCTGCATATTCTCCCGTGGCCCTATCACGACCAAAAATTCGTTGCAGCTTTGGGAATTGGGGGAAGGCTCTCCCACAAACATACTCCCGGCTAGGATATTTCTGCAGCAAAAAACATATTCCTTTCAATACAGTGAGACAGATGCATATTGGAATAAAATGGAACATTGAAAAGCAAGCTTAGGAAACCAGAGAAACCAAACTTACCTTCAGATATGCATCCAGGATGTCCTCAGCATCCACTTCGACACCGAACTTCTCAGAATTCCAGCCGAACCCACTTGTGTTGGCCATGTCCGCAGCAGCAAAGAACTTTGCATTCAAGCTCTTCATCTTATTGCGGACATGGCTGGCATTAAAACCAGCAGTGGGGAACTTGGCATTCATCCTCGTCACAATCTGGGTGATGGATCCAGGCCTGAAGGACCCAGCATCCACCATTTGCCCCTCAACAACCAGCTCGTCCAGAATGTCGACAAATGCGTCGACCTCAGCGTCAGACCACACCCTCCTGTCTCCCATCGATACTCTATGCAGAAGCACTCATATAAACTATACATACTCATCCAAGAAAATGGCAGACACAATAAAACAATAACTCATTCAAGAAATGGCAGACACAATTAAACAATAACTCATCCAAGAAATGGCAGACACAATTAAAGAATAACTCATCCAAGAAATGGCAGACACAATTAAAGAATAACTCATCCAAGTAATGGCAGACACAATAAAACAATGACTCATCCAAGAAATGGCAGACACAATACAACAATAACTCAAACAATTACACAATTGATCATCCCAATAATGAAGCACACATTCAATTACTCAGACATTCAATTGAAGTATCAATTACACAGTCAATAATACAATCAATCCAATACAGTTCTATGAGGCCGAAAATAGAATTATTGTTTCAGGTCACAATTATTAACTCCGCAGAAATATTCCATACAGTTAATGGGGAAAATTGATTAAACGCAACAAAGCATGTCTAATTACATGCATGACTTGCTCTCCAATCATCATACATCTGCTGGGCCAAGGCATCATGCTCTGCATTCCACTCTTGAGTTGTGGAAACGGACTCAACATACTGAGGGGGCTCTTCTGTATCATCTCCATCCGCGGCAGGGTCATCAGCTGGAGAGTTTTCTTCCGGATCAACAGCCATGGTGGCCCTAATAAAGTTATATAGTAGGCAACATGCCATGATGATCCTACCTTGAGTTAGAATTGGGTAAAAAGATGGGCTCCTAAGAATTGCCCATCTTTTCTTTAACAACCCAAAAGCACGTTCGATGACATTTCTTGCCATAGCATGCTTCATATTGAAGAACTGTTCGCGGTTCCTCGGCATTCTGATACCACTAGTCGCCCACTCCCTCAAGTGGTACCTCACACCCCTATAAGGGGCCAAAAACCCAGGACCATGGGTATATCCAGCATCAACCAAATAATAATTACCTAAAACATCATCACATGCTCTATTAATTAAACTATCACTTCAACATGCTCCAATTTTATGTACTACGGTATGANCTCCAATTTTATGTACTACGGTATGATTAAAAACCTACCCCGAGGGACTTGTAGTCCATTCCTTCTCCCAACCACGTCACGCAAGATCCTTGCATCAGTTACAGATCCCTCCCATCCAGGAAAGACATAAATGAAATTCATGTCTCGGTTACATACCCCTTGCACATTAGTTGCTATATGACCCTTCCTACTCCGGTACCTAGACTTCTGTGCATCAGGGACAGTTACATCTATGTAGCAACCGTCTAATGCACCTAAGCACCCTTTGAACCATTTCCACCTATGATCACTGTAATCCTCAGGAACAGGTTCTGGTTTCACTAACAAGTCATTCTGCACCATAATCAATGCCTTCAAAACTACATGGAAATGCCTACTTATTGTCTCTCCTGATCTTTGGAACCTAGTCTGCATTACCCTATTTTTCTCATGGTGTGCAAGGATATGTGTGAAAATGACAACTTGCTCCTCTACCTCTACCGCTCCATTCGATTTAAGCCCACCTTTAACTGTAAGTAGCTCACACAACTTAGCAAATGCATTCATGTCCATCCTAAGATTGTCTATAGTGTCGGTATCAGACGCCTTACACAATGAGTCTATGACTTCCCGCCTACTTGAATAAGTTGAAAAAGTCCTATCCCTCAACGCTCTCCTATTCTCATTCCTAAAACCCACATTATGCATGTATGCAACTAGAAATGCAGCAGAACTCAACAACAATTGAAGGTTGGTCCACCAAATAACTAACACAGCAGCAATAATCGAGCATTCTGGACGATCCATATTTAATCTATAATAAGCAGTGAAGGAGAAAAAAACACACATTACAGTATGCACCATAGAGCACAGCATGGACAAAAATAGCAGAAAACTTAATAAATAGTGAATATGTCAACTAAGCACACATGTACCAACATCATTTGACATAAGTCATAGATAGGCATACCGTTGTTAACTTCCCAATATAACTTGATGTCAATTTATCCAAAGAACGCCTCGCTCTCACTTCCTTTTTTCTAGCAGATCTGTTCACACAAAGAGCAGAATTTTAGGTTAAAAAGAACAACATACGGGGGAACCACACCCTAATATAGGCATGTATGTGGCGTTGTCTCCCCAGTGGTACACGAGATAGATTACATATAGCCAACAACCCAAATGCAAAAGACAGATTGCAAATAAGCAACAACCTAGCACTCAGAATGTTTACATAAAGAGCAGAATTTTAGCCAAGGCATAGGATAATGGATATTTGGTACGTGGCATTGTGCACAAGCTCAGCCTACCCAACCAGGTGGGGATTAGCTAGGTATGAGTTTCCAGCCGATATACTTAATATCCATTGGCCATTCATATGACAGGGCAAACAACAATTCACAACAAATAAACTCATATCACATGGCAATACACAGTCAATATCATGGATAAGGGTCAATTTCTCAATTTAGGGTTTATGTCGATTTTGGAAATGAGGGCAATTGGGTTAAGTCAAGCATGCAAACAACAATTGACAACAAACAAACTCATATCACATTGCAATACACAATCAATTTCATGGATTTCAGAGGCAATTGTAAAATTAGGGTTCATGTTGAATTGGGGATCAAGGGTTAATGGGCTCAATCGAGGCAGACAAAGCACAAATTTAACTCTTATCAAGCCAAATAAACTCATATGAGACCCAAACAAACACACAATTTCATGGATTAGACACAGTACAGAAAATTAGGGTTCATGACGATTTGGGGGTCGGTGCCTAAATGGGTAAATCGAAGCAGACAAAGTACCAATTAACTCTTATCACGCCAAATAAACTCATATGAGACCCAAACAAACACTCAATTTCATCGATTAGACACAGTACCCAAAATTAGGGTTCATGACGATTTGGGGATCGGGGCCTAAATAGGTAAATCGAAGCAGACAAAGCATAAATTAACTCTTATCAAGCCAAATAAACTCATATCAGACCCAAGCAGACACTCAATTTCATTCTTTAGACAAAGTACACGAAATTAGGGTTCATGACGATTTGGGGATCGGAGCCTAAATGGGTAAATCGAAGCAGACAAATCACAAATTAACTCTTATCAAGCCAAATGAACTCATATCAGACCCAAGCAAACACACAATTTCATGAACTAGACACAGTACACAAAACTAGGGTTCATGACGATTTGGGGGTCGGGGCCTAAATGGGTAAATCAAAGCAGACAAAGCATAAATTAAGTCTTATCAACCCAAATAAACTCATATAAGAACCAAACAGACACTCAATTTCATCGAATAGACACAGTAAACATGATTAGGGTTCGTGACGATTTTTGGATCGGGGCCTGAAATGGGTAAATCGAAGCTCACAAACCACAATACACAACCATTAAACACATATAAAACCCAAGCAAACAATCAATTCGAACACAAACCCTATTACAGAAACCTTACAACTATAACACAATTCAAACAACACATCAGTCAACACAAGCAACGCAGTGAACAAAACCCAGAGAAAATAAATGAGAAGGGGAGGAAGAAGAGAGACTCAGACGAGATCGAGAGAGACAAAATCGAGAGAGAGCCGAGTGCGAGAGAGACGAGTGCGAGAGAGCAGGCAAAGAGAGTTGAGAGAGGGAGCAGAAGGGGTGAGGGAGAGAGACATACCTCGAGTGCATTTCTCGGATTTGTTTTTCCGTTTATATACGGCGTGGGCTTTTGGGCATTTCGAAAAATGAGCGGGGGTAAAACGGTCACGAAAATAGTGTAGTCCTTGGGACGGGACTCCGTCCCTCCCTTTTCCTTGGGACGAAAAAATTCGATTTTGTCCCGAGTTTTTGGGACTCGCGTCCCGCGTGAACAGTCTGTCCACCGTTCCAAACATCCCGCCTTTGGGACTCAGTCCCAACGCGCCTGTCCCTGTCCCAAGAACCAAACGCACCCTTTGAGAACAATGTAACAGACCCGTTGACTAAGTCTCTCACACAGCGGAAGCATGATGGTCATGCTGTATTCATTGGTATTAGATACATGTATGATTGGCATTAGTGCAAGTGGGAGATTGTTAGTGTAATATGCCCAAAAGCCAATCAATGGATGATTATTTGTAGTCATGTATACACATTAAGGTTATTCCAATAAATATCATTTATGAGATAAACGCTTGCACATATTTATAACTCTAGATATTTCATATTCTTAAATGTCTCTAGGCAATTATTATTATGGATGGGTTGTAATAATAAATTTAGACTAGCGTATGTTGAGAACTTATATGTGATATGAATTCTACATACGGGTACAAGTTAGAGAACTTGTGGACTGGACCGACCCACATAAGAACGCTGCATGGAACGTTATATGTTTGTCGATAGCGGTTCTTATATGTATTGTCCTTAGACCTGAGATCATCAAGGTTCCCAACATATGAGTCGTATACTTTGATATTACTCTTGGCTATTTCATAAATGAGTAGACTTAGTGTAATCATTGGGTATATGATAAATGTGTAGTGGGTTTTGTATGATTCAGAGGGGATTCGTCCAACCCATATAACGGGTATATTATCGGATGGTTTCTTGATAGAGTTGAACCGTAAATGCATGGTCATGCTCGGATTATGATATGGTGATATCATAGGTATTCGTTTTACGCGGTTAACTCGAGGATCAAGAAACCGAGATTGAACATATGCGAGATTGACATATTCCATGTCTCGTGTTTAATCTTGATAATGGGACGAAGGGACGATGACATGTTTGCGAGGCATATGAATCAGTACTGATCTTGTCGTTCGGGTAGCAATGATGTGTTGCTAGACGCCGCTCTTTGGTTATAATTGTAAATGAGTTTACAATTATTGCCGGACGTTACAAGTTCCTACAGGGTCACACACTTAGAGCCGTTGATTCGAGCTGGTGGTTGAACCATGGTTGGACCGTGGTTGAACCAGGTATTTGAGCTTGTGGTTGGACCGTGGTTGGACCACGGTCATCTTGGGCTGGTTTGGTTCACTAAATGTCTGATTTATTGAACCATAATTAGTGCTATGTGATGTGTAATCCCACCAAGACTTAGTGGAGACATCATTAGCTAAAAGCTAATCATGTTGGCCAAAGGTGTTGGCCACTTTGTCCCTTGCTTTTGTGAGTGGGATTAGACTAAGCATAATCTGATTATGCCTTGGGTCTTCATCACTTTGAGTCTGAAAATTTTTCAGAGGATTGAGTCTTGAGAGTGTCTTGAGAGTTCTTGAGAGTTTCATACCATACACACCTTCTTTAAGAAAGAAGAAAATACCACAAACTCTAGCTTCCGAAACCTGCTGCTAGCACATCAGTTCGGGGGTGCTCGGGTTGGTAATCGTGTGATGATTTCAACTAGTTATCACGGTTCGTGTGGATACCATAGAGGGGCGGGATTGCTATCCGGCTCTTGCTGATTCGGATCATCAGTTGAGTGAAAGACCTCAACCGAACCAGGTATGTTTTTCTATAACTCGGTTTACTCTGTTTCACATGGATCCTCCATGAGTACCGGGATTTCCACTGTGCATTTAGTTGCATTTGATTGTCAAATTGCATGACCCGGTTACTAACACTTTTTCCTTGTCTATTTCCTCTGTTTATATTCCCCAGGGTTGGAAAGAAGCAATTCAAGATCCGAAATGGAAGGAAGCTATACTTGAGGAAATGAAAGCTTGGCCACAAAAATCAAAGTTGGGATCTAGTTGCTTATCCCTCTGATAAGAAACTAGTTGGTTGCAAGTGGGTGTTCACCGTAAAGCATATAGTAGATGGTTCAATCGAAAGATATAAAGTAGGATTGGTAGTAAAAGGATTCACTCAAACCTATGGGGCGGACTACCAAGAGACATTTTCTCCAGTTGTTAAAATGAATACCATCACAATTTTACTATCTTGCGCAGCCAATCTTGATTGGGATATGCAACAGTTTGATGTTAAAAATACTTTCTTACATGAAGATTTGGAAGAGGAAGTGTATATGGAGATTCATCCAGGATTTGAAAATGCAAACACTTTAGGGAAAGTTTGCAAACTGAAGAAGGCTTTATATGGCTTGAAACAGTCTCCTAGAGCGTAGTTTGACAGATTTAGCGGAGCTATGATTTACTTTGGTTACCAACAAAGTAATGCAGACCATACCCTATTTATCAAGAATGATAGGGGTAAGATCACTCTTCTTATTATCTATGTCGATGATATTGTGGTAACAAGAGATGATAAGGAAGAGATGATCAGACTCAAGAAGGAGTTAACATAGGAGTTTGAGATTAAAGAGCTTGGAAAGTTGCAGTACTTTCTAGGTACTGAAGTAGCAAGAACTAAAAAAGGAATTTTTATTTCCCAAAGGATGTATATTTTGGATCTCTTAAAGGAAACAGGAATGCTAGGCTGTAAACCAGCAGAATCATCTATTGAAAGCAATCACAAGTTGCAAGCAGGAGTTAACGAATCAGTTGATAAAGAGAGGTATCACAGACTTGTTGAAAGAAGAAACTATCGAGGATGCATTTGATTTTTTCACCACCACATGAAGCTTACCAACATCTCCAATCTCAGCATCAGCGAGTAATGGTTCTCTACTGTTCAAAGAAACCACATCACAATCCATCCTAAAAGATGTAATCGGCCCTACAGTCTCTGGAAACTATTCTGATATCAACAACTTTGCTCCTCTGTACTCAAACATGAAGAGCATGAGAGTGTGCCAAATCACATTCTCCAAAACCACAATCTGGACCATAAGGCTCCTTGAGAAGTCACCATACATGGCCTTCAAGCGAGGGACATCCATCACAAGAGTGTTGGGTAGTGAGGAGAGGGAGAAGAGAATGATCATCCACCCAGGTTGCCTTGTTTGCTAACGCCTGCCATATGAAGAGAGCGCCAAGGGTGGCACCCACACCCTAGGGTTAAGGTTTGTCCTATCCAAACCGATATCGTTTCATTAAATTTGCATTCGTTTCCAAAACGTCCCCGTGTTCTTCGAATGGATCTCTTAGTTGTTGGGAGGGTTGTCCAAAAGCAGTATATAAGGCATATCCCGTAAAACTAACAAGTAAACCAGATAGAAAGATGGCGACTAGTGTTCCTATTTTTATTATTAATTATTTGAAAATTTTCTGAATTTTAAGACCACAATCGATCTATGAAAAGATGATGTCGCTTCTCCTTCGAATCGGGAAATGAAACTTGAACCCTATGCCCAAATATACTATCTTGTCCAAAACGATGTTATTTTACACCTCAACAATGTCGTTTTGACCATTCCTGAACAGCTAGGTCAATGCGCCTTGCACCACTTGGTCAAAACACAAGTTTTTTGTGTTTTATGCTTTATCGCCTCCAAAATTACATAGTTTTCGACAAAACTACACCACTATTTGTGTTAATCTACACGTATTATTTTATTTTATTTCAAACGTATAATCCAATTTAGAATACTCTCAAAAGTAAAAAATACAATGGTAATGAAAATAAATTTAATAGATCCAGAAAATAAATTCCTTTGTAACAAAAAAATTATCGAAAATTTCAATGAGAGCAAAGTTAGATATTAACACCAAAAATTCCATAAATTAAATTTTACGAAAAATTGGAGCGTTACAATATATCCTGCTTCCTTCCGTAAATTTTTTCCTTCTCTGTTTCTACTTATTTTCCTAGGGGTGAGCAAAACGTCGGTACGGTATATACCATACCGATTTCGTGATTGGTATGACTTTTCCGAATACCCTTTATTCCGACCGATACCGTGCCAATTCTTCCTTGATACCGATCGGTAGCATACCGACACATACCGACGTCAGTTTGGTCGGTATGCTTACCGACCGATACTAAATCCATACCCAATACCCATCTTCTTTCTTCACAAAGTAAAGAGGAGAATTCTGGAAAATAGAAAAAAAAAAGAAACGAAGGGAAGGGAAGGGAACCAAGCATACAAATCAGTTCATTTCAACAATGGATTATTACCAATAGTTCTTTCATCTAGATATCTCTTAAACTTCATCATTTACAAAGAAACCCCACCCAAAATAATTATTATCAAATCCCAAAGATTAGATTTGCTCCTTGCCTCCCGCAAATCAAGTCACTTCCCAAACTACAACAACACAAAAATCGGCCATGGTGGTTTTGGAGAAGACCTGGAGGACCCGGCTTACCACTTGCAACGGAGGCTGAGGATGCGGTTGAAATTCTTGGTGAGGACGGTCGTCAGAGGAGATGCGGCAAAGGGGGTTGTCGTAGTCTCGTAGAGGGAAGGATTGGAGACGGCAAGGAAGACGACGGATGGTGGTGGAGCGAAGTAAATGGCAGAGGATGTGGTGGCTGTGATTTTTTCTTTTGGTAGCTGGAGTACTTTTCTTTCATAAGTGGCTGCGAGTTTTTTTTTTTTCATCAATGGTGGCTGCAAATTGAGGTAATGATTTAAGGGTTTGGGATTTATATATCTTGTTGGATTGGATTGGGCTGGGTAAAAGATAAGGTTGGGTTGGATTGGGTATAACATGTAGGGTTGGATTTGTCGGTATCGGCCTGTACCGAAAATCAACACTACGAGAGGCATCATACCGAGACTCCTCACCCACTTTCACTGTTCGGTATGAGTTAGGAGGTGGCTTTAAAAACCCTCATATTTCGAGCCAATACTGTCGGTTTTTCATCTGTATCAGTTTGGTCGAATTGGGTTGGGTATTTTGCTCAGCCCTATACCTTCCTCTTGTCTCTAGTATATATTTCCTCCCTAACAATCTTTGCTTCCTAAAAACCCTAACCTCCACATACCCAAGCCAATGATGACATAAGAAATTATCAATTATGGCCTAAAAGCTCAAGTAAGACCAAATCTAGGTCTAGGTCCAGTATAAGACTAACACTCATGCCCTGGTCGAGTAAAAGGTCGAGCCAAGTACAGTTAGAAGACCACGAGTCTGAATTTTCCAAAGTTTCCCGATGAATAAAGCCCTATGCAAAAATTGAAAGGTAAGTTGATCATTTTACTATGAATTCTCTTTTGCCTACTTTATCTTCTACAAAAAAATAACAATAATGAAAAAAAAAACTTTTCTTTCTAACTTAAGCATCCAATGGTCCTTTGCAGGTCCATCAAACATCAAAACAAATAAAAATCATCATCCATATATCCAGGTAAATCTCATATTATCACTTATCGACTGCATGCAATTATTATGTTTGATAATATGAGATTTCCACTCAAAGTTCCACCAACTCCATAATAAGTGTGGGTTAAGTCGGTAATTTACTTCGGCGGTAGACTAGTAAAGCCTCCCATCACTCCTAAAATCTTTTTTACTAAAAAAAACTTCAAATAACTAAAAACATTGGCAACCGAAATAAAAGGAATTGGAATTATGCCACTAATCCCTCGAATTTTTAGGTTGTTTTTTGCCATGTTTATTATATGATGAATCAATACATGTCACCCACTGTTTGAGACTTGAAGAAGAAAGTGCCACCGAGGCCCCTCCAAAGGTCCCTGCAAATCCATGGCGTAGAGGTTGTTCCAAGGCAACTCGATGCCGCGAAGGTGTTTAACATGATTGAAGTTCATTTCATGATTAAGGCCGCCATGCATCGATGTTTCAACCTCTTAGCAAATGATGATTTGATGCGGCTCTAGCTACCTGTGTTTATTGTTCTTCAATCCATAAATATTTATACTATTTACCTATAGTATCATCCAACACTTTACCCTAGCTATGTAAAAGATTTGGATAAATATTATTATATATGCGCATGAATTTAAATATTGTTTCTACCATAGTGCCCTTTGGGTGAAAAACAAAATTCATACCAGCTGATGGATGAATGACCTGATAGGTGGCAATGGCCCCAGGTTTGTAAAATATTTTGCATTAGTTATAAAGGCTTTAAGCCCCTCTTATACCAAAAAGAATTTCATATCAGCTTTGTGAATTGAGTTTCCTTCTTTAAAATTCATCTCTACACCTTTGGATAAGTCGGATTGAGTTTAGATGCATAGGCAAAACGTCAATCGTGCATGCTCACAAAAGTAAAAGACGGTGTTCAATGGTGTCCTCTATGTCATAAGAAATCTATTGGTTGCAGAGAAGCAAACTCAATTTACTTGACAATTTTCGGCATTTCTTTTAGCCAGGTTTTGTATCTTTCCACTTTTCCATATTTACAAATGTTATCCATTCTCTTTTATTTACGAGGGATTTTGTCTCCGAGCTTTTTGTTTACCGATTATTTTTGTCCAATTTTCATCGAAGGTCATCATCATTAACGTCCACCCAGACCCAGTGTATTTGGTTTGCAATAGATACGTTGTTGTACGGCATGAAGGATAATGGAAAGGTTAGTAGTTAAGGAATTTGACTGCTTTTTTTTTTTAGTATTGGTAATATGACTGCTTTGATTTCTTCTCAGTAAGTGTGTGTGAAAAGAAACCAAGATTTATTTTCCAAAAAAAAAAAGAAACCAAGATTTGATTTTGAAAAGTGCTTAAAATGTTGAGGGATGTTGGGTATTAAATTAAGCTTAATTAGTTTGGGTTTAAAGGTCTTTATATTATTAGCTTTTAAGAGTCTAAATCCAGTTCGGTTTAGGTGTCTTGTCCGTTAAGCCAAAGTCTCTATAAATAGGTGTGTCAGGATTTTATTATTATGTGTAGCAAATTAAGGGGTTGAGTCTGACTACATGAGGGGCAATACGACGTCGCCTAGGTTTCACATTAAATAAAAGAGTGGTTTGCATTTGAGCAATTTTATTCTACAATTGGTAGCGGAGCCTGTAGAGATCCGTTGGAGAAGATCGACGCTGCGCAAGAAGAAGAAAAAGAAAACTGTGTTCGTGTTCGGAAAAAAAGGTTCGTGGAGAAGAAATAATATTTTGTTCGTGAAACAAGAAATTGCAAGGGAGAAAAAAAAATATTGCTGGTTGAAATCCAACAATTTTGTTGCGTGTTGATTAGAGAGTTATTTGGGCATCAGTATCAATTGAATGCAAAATAGTTGTTTGTGGTGCATCGCGTTAGTGGCGATACGATTTTGGAGGAGGGAAAAAAAATTGGTTGTGTCGATTGGTTGGGTCCATTGTTTTGTGAAAAAAAAGAAATTAAAGGTTGACGATTGCGGAAGAAAAAAAAGGCTGATAGGTTTCGGTGGAACGGTGAAGAAGAAACACAAAATTTGAGTACAAAGGCAATTTATTCTTCAGGTGTAAATCATGAAGGAAGACAAAAAGTGAGGTACGTTTGTAAGTGTTATAAAACGTGGGAATATGATCGATGTCATGTGCTTATATTACACTTATTATTTATTCCTCCTCTATATATAATGTATAAAAGAATACAGAATAATTATGAGAGTTATTTGGCTCTGCTTCTTCTGCTCCTCCTTCTACCGTGCCTCTCATTCTTCCTCTTTAATTCTTCATGAAATTTCTCAGTAAATATGTTATTTATAACACGTTATCAGGCACGATTGCCTCTACCCAAGCAAAAAAAAAAACCAGTGCAGAAAATGAAAACTGAAGAAAAAGAAGGAAGCACAGTAGTCACCTTCTTCCTCCCTCGGGTCACTGTTCACCCGTAAGAGGTCCCGACCGCCGCTCGCCTCACCGCCGCACCCAGGAGCTTCGCCTCACCGTCGCCGACCGGCGCCTTCCCCGTCCTCTGACGCCGCCGGGAGAGGAAAACCTGACGGCCATGCCCAACGACCCGACAAGGCCCGTCAGGTCTGCTCCCCTCCCCGTCGCCTGCAAAACAAGACACCGCGCTTTCCGCCGTCTGCACGTGATGCCGCTCCCTTTCCCTCGTCGCTGCCGGACTGAGCCGCTATCGCGTCTTCCTCGCACGCGACGGACTCCACCACCGCAACAACACCAGTGACGGCCTCCACCTGCAGGCGCTTCCTCTCCACCGTGCCGCCTTCTACCTCGCGCCACAAGCCCCGGTTCGCGCGCGCAGTTGCAGGAAGAGCACTCGCCAGAGGTTGAAGACGGCCCGGACGGGTCGTGGTCCGGGTCGGGTTTGATCTGCGCTTGGGTGTTGGTCTGGACCTTTGGGTAACTGGGCTTGGTTACTTGGAGGCATGGGCTTGGTTACTTGGAAGTCGGGCCTAATGTGTGGCCTGTGCCTGGGCTCCTTCCTTGGGGCCTAGGTTGGCACTATTCACAGCCCAGTCCAGAATTAAAAAAAAAAGGGGAAAACAATAATTATTATCATGAAAATAATTTTGAAAACGGTATTATATACCGGAATAATAACCGGGTATAAGTATGATATATTATATATTACTGCTGAAAGATTTATCGAGTAAGCATATTTTATATTTTTTTTTATTTAAATTACGATTGGGCTATTAAAAGGCCCATTGCATTTAATTTCTTGCTTTAATTTCATTTACGTTTTGGGCTCGTACAAGGCCCATCGCATTTAATTTTCGGTTACTTATTGGGCTATGAAAAGGCCCATTATATTTATTTTCTTGCTTTAATCTACGTTTTGATTGGGCTCATACAAGGCCCATTGCAGTTAATTTTCGTTTATTTAATTTTAATTGGGCTAATTAATAAAAGGCCCATGTTTATTTATAATTTTGGAATTATGTTACAAATATTGGAGGCCCTTAAAATTTCCGGAAGAAATTTGTTATGGGCATTGAATGCATTTAACTGCAAATCGTCTGGAAGATGCAATAAAAGAGAAAATAAAGCAAAGACTGGATGTCTTACTACCAAAATATCCCGCAGATCTTTGAGAAAAATTAAAAAAAGATATGACCACCAAAAGGTGGATGTTGTATGAATACAAGAAGGTGAATATTGTATAACCATCAGAAGATGGATACTGTTCTTATTTTGCTTACCCTAAAGGTCCAAGCCAATATATATTGAATAATTTTATTTTATGTTTAGTTTTATTACTATGCCTTATATTTTATTTTATTTATTTTACAGCATTTTATAATCGTTTCTAGAATAATGGCTCAGGCATTAGTCTTGAAGACAATGCACATTGACATCCAAGGGGGAGAGTTATATGTGTGGATGTCAACTATTTCACATAACATGTGATAGTACAATCTCGTAATGAGAAAAAGATTAATACGCTCCAGAAGAGCATAAGTTTGAATATGTTCCCGAAGAACGCAAGCTTTACTATGATCTAGAAGATCATATATTTACACTCTGAAAGAGCAAATACTCTTGAAGAGTACAGAAATCCCCACTTGCAGTAATAAAAGAAATTATTATGGATCCCGTTGAATTGACTCTGCTCTATTCCTTGAAGAGAATAAGACAGTATAATTAATTGTGCTTGTGGTCGTGAATGAGGTTATGATGGCAAAGCTAAGGGAAAACATGCATATTATTGCAAAATGGATCCATTACTTGAGAACATCCATATAGAGGAATTGTTCTCATACAAAAGTTGAAATAATTATTTATCTGTTGGGTACAACATTGATTCTAAAACTCTGAGCCTCGTTGTTGATGTTGACCCTAATACTGTCGTTCTAGGAGAACCACATACCACCCATGTTATTTTCTCCAGGTATCTCAAACCGATTTGTTGGAGGAAAACGAAGTGGAATTACCCCATGGTTCTCTGCAGGTTGCCACAAGGTTTCAGTAATCAGTACCATGTTGGGCTTATACCGATTGTTCAGATCTCTTAAGGTACGCACAAAATCTTGGGACCTTCTAGCTGCACCCCTGCGATTCCATAGTAATAGTCGCACCTTAGGCCATGTGGGTGGTAACCCTAACACTCTTGGAATGCTCCGAGCTATCATGGAAACCTGATAATATCTGCTTTGATTTAATATTTGACATGAAGGCTATAGCTGAAATTCTTGCAGCCTATCAGATCTAAAAAACATTATAGAATTAGCTGAACCATAAAAACTAGCCCTGAGGTTGCCTTGGTCCTCCAGGAAGAAAGTTTCTTCTATAGGAGTCACAAAGAACCTAGATAAGTATAGCTCATCAATAAAAACAAACGAGGAATTCTTGCGAGTTCACTCGATAACTCCTCTTGCTGTTCATTCACCATACTATAAGCTACCCCATTCCTCCTTCCTAGAGAGGCATCCTTAACAAGAAAGACAGTAGCCGGGGAAGGCATTTTCTTATATTGTTGTGTTTTTCTGATTTTTCCTAGAAAGCAAGGTGTCAGTTTTTCCAAACGTGGACCTTTTTTCTGTCTCCAAAAAGATCCAGAAAATTTTTCGGTAACTAAAACTTTGCATTATTTGTCAGTAAACTCCAAAGCTTTTCAATCTTCGAGGTTTTGTTTCTAGAAAAGTTTGCCACTACTTTAATTATTGTCTAATAATTCTGATCTTTTCGACATGAGTGGCAAAAATAAGCCTAAAATTGACACATGTATAGCAGCCTGAAGCTGGCACATATATAGCAGCCAGAAGCTAGCAATTTTCAGTTATTAAACACACAATATTCGAGTAATTGAAACTTTCCATATCCAGCTAGAAGCTGGAATGCACTAGCCTGAAGCTAGCAATTTTAAGTGTTTAAATACACAGTTTGCATAGCCCGAAGCTGAGATCAACTAGAAGTTGATTATTGGATATCTTGTTTGGCATGACCGGTTGGGCCATCCCGGATTAATAATGATGCACGAAATTTATTTGGTCATTCATTGAAAAATCGGAAGTTTTTACAATCAATGAATTTTCATGTGTTAGTTTGCTGCGAAAATTAATTGTTCGGCCTTCCTAAGACGAGGTTGGCCTAGAATCACCAGTAAGTTTGGGAATAATACTGGGACATGTACGCGGACAAATCAATCCGTTGTGTTGACCATCTGGGTAATTTTTATGATGCATCAACTAGATGGTCTATTGTGTGCTTATTGGACGCAAGTTGGCATTTTGCGCGCCTATTTTAATGATTAAGCCACTTGCGGGTACACATCCCAAATTATGTTATAAGACTATATGTCTTGATAATACTGGTATATTTCTTCAATGGATAATGTATGTCATTGTAAATAAACCCAAACCGATCTGGGTGAATATTTCCAATTGATTGCAAGACCATTGTTAATGAAATATTACTGTTTGAGAAAATGATATTTTACATGCAGCAGTACTTGTGTGCATCACGCCACCAAGTTATCATAAGGTCTCCTCATTTATTGGTTCATGGTCACAAACCCATCTTTGGACCGTTTATTGTACAGTATATATATATAATGCTCCACCACAACATAGTAAAATTGGTCCTTAAAAAAGATTGGGAATATATGTTGTGTATGTTGGGTATGCTGGTTATTAATTAAATGAAAGTGTTTACCCAACAAAAAAGGGAGGAAATAAGCAGTTGGATCAAGACAGATCAAGATATTATTGAAATGCATTATCAATGTATGATTGTTGATCCTCAATAAATTAGTGTGAACCTGAAGTTCAAAAGATGATTCATTTGCAGGAAAATTGATATGCAAATTGCCAGACACATAAAGTGACCAAATCTTATATACCAGCTGCAAATGCTCCTGTTCAAATTGATATTCCAGAAGAACAAGTATAATATGCAAATGAATCTAAGGTGCGCCAGAAGCGTAGAATATACTCTTCCAAAAGAAAAGAAATTCTCGATAGAGAAAAAGGAGCAAAAAAGATTAGATGGCTCCAGTAAGAAAATAAGGCCTCCAGTAGAGGTTCATATTAAAAGTCCTCAAGAAGAGGAAAATCCTCCAGAAGAGGTTTTTGACACAATTGATAAAGTTCCAGAAGAAACACATGAAAATGACGAGATCTCGATTAATTATTCAGTGTCAGGAATAAGATGGAACCGACGTGAAATAACCGTCAACATAATATTTATTTTATATAGCGCTAAATATTATGAAATAAAATGAGGATCATAAACCTACATCTGTTGATGAATGTAGGTGCAGAAATGATTGGCCAAAATAGAGAAACGCAATTAAGGCTGTGTTGGACTCGCTTGTGAAGCGAGAAATTTTCGGACCTGTACACCAGATGGTGTAAAATCGATCGGTCATTAACTGGGTATTTGTGCGGAAAAGGAAATAAAAGTGAGATATAAAGCACAGTTTGTAGCACGAAGTTTTATCCAAATGACCTGGTATTAATTGTGAGGAGATGTACTCCCCTGTGGTGGATGCAATTATTTTTGATAAGTCTGGCATTATATGAAAGAATTAGAAATGCATCTAATGGATGCGATTACAGCCTATTTTTAAGGATCCGTAAGTCATGACATATACATGAGAATCCCTGAAAGATTCAAGTTGCTTGAAGCAATGAATTCCCGAGAACATATAAAATTAAGATAATCTTTACATGGTTCGAACCAATTTAGATATGTATTGTATAAATGAGTATACGCATGAATTCATTATTACTTATGTTGATAATTCATATCTATATGTGTTTTGTGATTTAAATATTATTGGAATTCCTGACGAAGCTTCCAAATACCGTGCTATGTTTCAAGAAGGGATTTGAGATGAAAAATCTCATCAAAGAATTAGATTAGTCCTGGAGTACCCTGTCAAAGTTCAATCTATATTGCTAGTAACATGAAGCCTGAAGTTTTTGACTTGAGCCTATTGGCAAGATATAATTTTGTTCTTATCTTTGGGGTATAACAGATGTGGTATTATGTTAACCCTGTAAACCCGAAGAGAATATAGTTGGTCTTTGCAGATGCAGGTCCTTTATTTGATCCACATAAAAGCACAGACAGGCATGTGCTGCAACTTTACACATATAGCTGTTATATCGTTGCGACCACAAAAAGGCAAGATGGAAAGGATGGAATTCCAACAACGAGTTATTGCCTAATTGAAGGACGGATACATCAAAAGTGATCAGACGAAGCATACGTCACCAAAATATCACCACAAGATGACAAAAATGATTGGAATGCAGCGACATCAAGGAATCAAGTGAGGCCAAAATGAGGGGGAGTAGAATACGCACTGTACTCTTTTTTCCTTCACCAAGTTTTTATCCCATTGGGTTTTTCTTGGTAAGGTTTTTAAGGCAGTTTCCCTAAAGCGTATTCTACCCAACACACAATGACATCCAAGGGGGAGTGTTATAAAACGTGGGAATATGGTGGATGTCATGTGCTTATATTACACCTACCATTTATTCCTCCTCTATATATAATGTACAAAAGAATACAGAATAATTATGAGAGTTATTTGGCTCTGCTTCTTCTGCTCCTCCTTCTACCGTGCCTCTCATTCTTCCTCTTCAATTCTTTATGAAATTTCTCAGTAAATATGTTATTTATAACAATAAGTTTATTTTTGTGGAGTGCACACTTATACGATTGCATACATAAAGAAGGTGCATGTGTTCCCTAAAGCAACAAAAGCCAAAGTGGGTCTAGGTTCGTACGTTGCATCAATTCATTGGTTTCTTGGCTTGTATAAAAAAAATACTGTAAACAAGGTACGTTTTTGTTGGAGCCATTCAGCTTTATCTTTTACCGAATTGGGTGAGTTTGGTTTGCGGAAGAATTCTGTTTCTCTGCAAAAATAACATGGTGGCTAGTGAGTTTGATTTATTTTTGTGCCGAGATATTTTGATATGGAAACCCAATATGATGTGGAGTGTCTTGTTTTTAAATTTAATGGCAAAGATTATTTTGAGATATGGTGGAGGCAGATGAGGACTTTCTTCAGACATATTAAAGTGTGGGATGTTGTTCAAGATGGGATTCAAATGCATACACAAGAAAAGGTGGAGAATAAAGATGAAGCACTGCACTACCTCAAACAGCAGGTAGCAGTTCAAGTTTCTCAAAGATTCAGACATGCTAAAACGATAAAAGAGTATTGGGATGCTTTGCTTAAAACTTATGGTGGCAGAGAGGATGTGAAAAAAGTTAGTTTGCAAGAGTTGAGAAAAGAGTTTGAGTTTTTCCACATGGGAGAGGATGACACAATTGATGGTTATTTCTGTCGGGTACATAAATTAGTCAACAATTTGAGAGCCAATGGTGAGAAGATAACAAATCTTCAGGTTGTCAAGAAAATTCTTCGAAGTCTACCATTCAGTTTTGATTGCAAGGTGAAAGCTATTGAAGAATTCCAAGATCTCAAAGCTTTGACAATTGATGTATTAAAAGCTAAACTGATTGTGCATGTTAAGCGCCTCAATTTCAGGAAGGGGAGGACAAGTGAACAGCAACAGTGAGACACTCAAGTAGATGCTAAGATCGTGGAGAGTAGAGCTAGTAGTTCTAACAATTCAGAGACAGTATTATTGGCTAGTTGGAGAATGGAAGACAGGTTTGATGAAGAAGTCAGAAGATTGGGAAGAATTGAGGTAGAATATTTGTCACTACCAGATTTCAGTCAAGACTCGAAGTTTTATGGTGAATGGTACAAGTTGACAAGGATCATGGTGGAAACATTATTTTCTCAGGAGGAGGAGAAAGATGAGCTTGTGTTTCAAGAAAATAATTTTTCTTACCAGGGAGACAATGAAGGTGAATGTGTATCTGAACAACTGGAAGAGAAGGAAGAGGTGACAATTGGTGAATATAATTCATTGTTTCAGGGAGACTGTTGGGTACAAGTTGAAGAAATTATTTAAGGCGAACAAGTGGAGAAGAAAAAGTTGAAAGAGGTTGAAGGAAAGGAAGTTGAAGAAATTGATTTTATCTATGGTGAGAAAATTGATTTTATCTATGGTGAGAAAATTGATTTTGTTGGTGTTGATCAATTTTTCTCAGCCAAGGGTGTAAATATTGTGGAGAATGTTTTTGGAAGCAACAAAAGATGGGAGACAATACAAGATTTCTTTAGCAAGCAAGAAGGGACATGGAACAAACATTTTAAACTTGGCAAGGATGTGAAGCTGAAGGTTTGGTTTGACTCAAGGAAGATGTTATTGTTCGAGGTAATGTTCGAGTCACTTACTGCAACAACAATGGCGCTGAAGGCACTTGCAATTGACGGAATTGGTTAGTGTCATATTTGTACTTGCAAGCTTAGTTTAAGGGAGATATTGTTGGGTATTAAACTAAGCCTAATTACTTTGGGTTTAAGGGTCTTTATATTATTGGGTTTTAAGAGTCCAAGTCCAGTTCGGTTTAGGTGTCATGTCTTGTCCGTTAAGCCAAAGTCTCTATAAATAAGTGTGTCAAGGTTTTATTATTATGTGTAGCAAATTAAAGGGTTGAGTCTGGCTACCGTGAGGGGTGTCGCGGTGTCGCCTAAGTTTTAGATTAAATAAAAGAGTAGTTTGTGTTTGAGCAATTTTATATTCTACAAGGGATTTGATTTATAATTTGTTGGAGGATTTTTATAATATAAAGAGGAATTATATTTGTACCTTTTGGTTTAAAAGGTATCTACTGGAAATGAGTTTAAAAATGAAAAGTTACATCCTTTTGTATTGTGTCTTTTGGAAAAGATACAAATTTAAGTTTGAATTTAATGGCTGTAACTTTTGGATTAAATGTGTCTTTTGGAAAAGATACATGAAGGCTTATAAATAGGCCACTCATTCTCATTTCCAGATATCAGAAAGTATCCAAACG